>JACM01049982.1:0-27782 GCA_000787095.1 Periophthalmodon schlosseri | reverse complement strand
ATTAAAATTAATTTGAAAATTTTAGCCCACTCCAATTCCATTAGAAGTAGAAACAGAAGTTTCATGTGAAATTGTGAGGACCAAGATGTGTACATTCCCTGCTTGATGTTATAACTCGCACATGTGGCCCATCACCAGGTGCAGAGCGACTAAAATGAAGAAACTCCTTTAAAAGCCAAGAGAGAGAGAGAGAAAGAGAGAGAAAACCAAGCTCCCGGCTGCTTCTCCCATCTTTCCCGAGCCTGACTTCACAAGGTCGCTCAATCACATGCACAGCTCCCCTCCCTGTGGTTTCTGAGGGCCCTATCTCAACGCTGGCTCTGCTCCCCCCGGCCCCATGGTGCAAACCAGGTGCGGCGATGACAAAGCGCTCCTGGCAGCAATAAGAGAACAGAGAGAACAGCGCTCAATTAGCCCGAGCTCCAATCCCAGATCCTCTATTGATTTCCCGCAGATGAAGAATGGCAGACAGGAGCAAGCTCTATCAGACGTGCCCATGGGAATCGTCTCCCTCGATACGTGTTACGAGTCAGCGGGGGACAAATTGGCGCAGTGGCAAGATGCTGGGGTGAGGAGCGTATGTTAAGAATCTATAGTCATTATGCATACATGATGGTTAAGTAATAGTCTTGTCTGCAGATGGAAGATGACATGTGTATTTAAAGGCACGCTGAGTGTCCAAACCGCGATCAAACACAGCAGGAGACAGACAGGCATTAGTTCCCTGAAGGGCAAATCAATCTGACAAGCCCCACTTGACACCTCAGGACAATTCTATCACTTCCTCGAATTAACCTTCATGAGACGCATGGGAAGTAGAACGCAAAGTCCCTGACAAACTCCAGTCTTTGCTTATCCATCGGCCAAGTGGAGATTTAGGATGAAACTCTAAGGCATATGGAAATTTTGGTGCATGTACTCATCTATAACCAAATAAATAAATGAAGGGGAATCTTTTTCAGAAGTAGGATGAACACATAGTAAAATTAAAGATTTTCCTATTCTGTGCTGTAGGACTGTAGTCGATTAAGTGGTCGTTAGTGTCTTAGTTGACCAAATTTTCATTACTAATTATTTTATTAGGTTAATAAGGATTTAGAACCCAATATGATTATTATAGGGATTATTATTATTATATTGTTAAAGGAGCCAAGGCCATTTTATGTATAGAACAGTAGTAGTAGTAGTAGTAGCAATCTAAAGTTTGAGTTTTTGTAGTGGTATCTCCAACAATGCACCAACACAGGTGTACAACTGGAGAGAGGATCACCACATTACGCAGTGTTTTTTTCCTACGTCAGTAGTTGTCTGTAAGCATGTATTTTCAACTGCTTAGTAAAATTACAATATATGATTAAATACATTTCTCTGTTCATGCTAGTTTATAGCAAAACTGTATTACAGTTTCGTCTCATGCAAGTCTCTGACAACCAGGGTTTTGAGTTCCGGGAGTGAAAGGTCGCCCAGCCTCGCTCCACTGATCACCCTCTAATCAACGCTCAGCACTTTAGTGCTTTACAGCCATCACCCTGCATCTCACAGGCTTTGAATGTGCAGCCTTGAGAGTGGTACACAATCAAACACACAGACAACAAATAGATTTCATCAGGCTCACGTTGAATATATTTCAAGGTCTAACGTGGGGTCAGTGCTGAGTTCAGTCTATTCCACATTGCTGCATAGATTTGTAGTGTATTATAGAGCTGAGGGGTCCCATGGTACATAGACCAAAAGCAGATCTATGGCTAAATGCACTGTAAGCAAATCTTCAGGAAAACCATTATAGAAGCAAGAGCCAATGCGATCCAATGACCTCCACTGATTATACAAAGAGTTACATAAGTCACAGTAGCCTTAATGTGGACAAACCTATATTCTCACAGAAACGCAATTTCCTTCTTTTGTATGCTGTTTTTTTTTCAAAATATGGCCGCCCTAGTGTGATGACTCTTTGGCTGGACGGCGTACTTGTCCCTTCACGACTGGGCCTCTGTTTTGTTCATAGGTAATATTTAGCGCACTGGGAATAAAAGTCTATTACAGGCCCGGCTTGCCTTCTCCTCTCTCCTGGTCTCTGTGGCTTTGCGTTGCTTGTGCTTATAACACAGGGGACCGCCATCTCCCACAGGTTCTCAGCTTCAGGCGACGAGGTGGTTTTATGTCCCGCTGAAATAACACACAATTGGGTTTTTCGCTTTGCGGGTTGCTCTTGTGATTAAGAGTTGCCGCGTCCCGATGGAAAAGCAGCGATGTCGTGGCCTAAAATAAATGGGATTGTGTGTTGTTTTTTTGTTTGTTTTCTTCCCCTCTCTTTTCTTTTCATAGTTGAACTGCAATCAAAATGGACCCCACAGTTTTATAAATGGTCATTAGTAGAGACAGCATACACGTGAATCAAACTGATCAAATTAAAGCCACAGTATGTAACTTAGAATAGACTTTTCAGTTCAGTTCGGTTGTGTTGCTCCGGAAAACGTGAGTTCTTACAGTAAGTGGGGTTGCACGCATTTTTGGCCTGGACTAGGGCCTCCCGCTTGTTTCCATGGAAATGTTGTTTGTTGGACTATATCTTTCACAGTATGGTGTAAAATGTATTTATCTCCACAGACAATGTTGACAAGTATGATTTTAACTTTGTATTTCCATGCAGGTGACATGCCATCTCCAGAAAGCTATATATATGCATTCATTTCATATTACGAGGTTAACTGTCTGACTGTGGTGGTCACAGGGGCCAGCACAAAATGGAAATCATGCAGTCTACATAGGTTCACATTTGGTTTGGACAAAAAATGTGTTAACACTCATCAGTTGCATTTCTTGAGAAGATTTCATTCTAAAAAAAGTAGTTATACATTGGCAGCAAAATTATAAAATACATTTTTTTTTAAAGTGAGACCAAAATTGTGAACTAAACTGCACTATTTAATCATTAGAAGTTTTGGCAAAATCTCATCTTATCTTTCTCATGGACCCAATCTCGTGTCATCCCATCATCTATGAGTTAGTGACTAGTGATGGATGGAGGGGCTGATGCCATAAATTGGTAGCCTGGCTTCCCTGTAACTACAGAAGTAGCTTACCAATGCATATAGAGTGAGTGAATGATAACCACATATTCACAGAGCCTTGGTACGCAGGTGTAGATTGAAGTCGTTGTAAGTTGACATGAGTCTTTCTTCTGTTCACCTGGAGCCGACCGCAGGCGCAGGCTTTGGGCGCTCACACACATGTGGAAGCGCATTAGACACGGCTCAGACACTACCTCAGGGGGACCAGAACAGAGAGCCCAGACTACTGCTGCCCATGAAACGAAAAGAGCTTCTCAGATCTACTTTAACAGGATTTAGCCACATGAAAAGATACAGGAAGAGGGGAAAGAAAGGATCATAAGGGGTTGACTAGGGCTACACTATGATGTCGGGGAAGGTTATTTGTGAGAGTGAAATAGAACCATAGGTGCTAGAGTATCTAACAATGGTGAGTAAAGATATAAAGGCCCAAGCAGCATTGACCCGGTAAAATTCTTCTCCATGGTGGCACAGTGAATCTACCTCCATTGAACGAAATTGTTTGCTTTCTCTCTCTATAGATCTTAGTGTAGTCACAATACTAAAATCAATCCTAACCCCAACTCAATTTCGATACTAAGGAATAGACTCGATACTCAATACTGATTCTGATACCACAATGATAATTAAGAACGCTCTTTCTTTAGACAATAGAATGTGATTTTCAACATTTAATTGTAGTACTTTCATTTATATTACCATGCAGCCTTATATCTGTGTAATCCCTCAGTCGTCCAGGTAGGTTCCATAGTGGTCCATGTGCGTATACTAGTCTACGTGGTTTTATACTTGTTCTGATACAGCTTGAGATCATTCTAAGACTACTCAGCTATTCAGGAAAAGGTTCATGTCTGTCCTGTGAATGTGACTTTTTTAGTATAGATACCTGCTCAAATGAGACACTTCTGACAACCTGGCAACTCCAACTACAGTATATAGAATGTATAACAAATCCTTGTCTGCAAATTATGAAAATAAAAATATAAAAACTTGGGTTCTAATGTACCCATACCGTACTGAATCCATCTTTCTTTAGGTTACTGTCTATAGAACATACCACATCACTACTGTTTACCACCTTGTCCAATCCAGCAGTAGACATCTTCACCTGTCACCCTCACTCTGTACTGCTGAGTGCGTGTTACCCACCATGCAACTTTACTACTACTTCCTGCCAACTCATCAGGTTTACTTGACTCCGTTTCACACATATGAGATACTGTAACCTCTGTTTGTATATATAACTGTGTATAGGTATAGTATAATTTGCATCCATCTTGAACTCCTCAAACTTTTTTGAGGCAACTTATCATAATACTTTTCTAAATCAAAAACAAGTCATTAATTGCTAAAAACATCGCCAATTACTTATTTCGTAATATTCTTTGGACAGTTAAGGTCAAAATGATCAACAGACTTCACCCTCAAACCAAAACATTTTAATTACAGTGTCAATATGCAAGTAACTAATCAAATTGACATTAACATGAAATGACGCAGGCAGACCATAATGCTAACTCTATTGTCTCTAACAAATAAACAACCATTGCTGAATATTATGAGCAACTGAATCCTACATTTATCCATCACACATACTATAGATTTCATATCAAAAGTCCAGAACTGAACCCACTCCTTTGGGTTCATTTGTCATTTTGACAACACACCAATTAGTTAAAAGTGGACATATTATGTAAATTCAACTTTTATGAGATTTTAACCATGTTATAGTGGTGTTCCCTCATTATGAGCTTAGTCGAAGTTGTATTTCATTTGGTTCATGCATGTCTGAGTAATCCTGTATTCAAGTGCAGGAGCGCTCCGAAAATTCCTGTTCTCACCTCCCCCGTATCTCAGCCTTTTTTCTGTGCTCTTCAAAAAGTTCAGACTTAAACATGTAGAGTTCAAAATTGTTACGTAGCCATCTGAACATTTTGGCCAACGGAATAGCATAGGGAGTTTTTTCTATGCAGAACACCAAAAGATGTCACAAGGGGGAATACAATGCGACAAACAAGGTAATGGTTAAAAGCAGCACACAGGTGATTCAAAGCGTTGACATTCACTGAGGCGGAAAAAAGAAGCGTCTAAAATTTGGCTGTAGGGCAGTGAAAGGAGCTCTTAGGGACAAAGATAATCATTTCATACAAACCAACACAGCAAAGTGTCTTCACAAGGCAAGCAGCACATTAATCTTTAACACACAGGGACAAGGGAGTGTATTCCAAGAGATCACACATGTTCTGCTTTTTAATCCAAATCATGTGTTAAAATGCATTTGAGCAGAATTTCAACTTCTAAAAAGGAACCATATGTAAGATTTTGCTTTTAAATTCTATAAACATGACCTAACTCTGTACTCAGATATATGATACGAACATCAAAATCATAGGACATGATGGCCAAGTTGTTTTTATAATTTGGTGTTTTGGTTCAAGACAATTAGCCAATCAGAAAGCAGAATTTAGGTTGCCAGCTTCAAGGCTGAAATCCAGATGGTTTAAACCTTACTCTGATGGATGATCCTCGCTACCTAAAGCCCAACACTTAAGCCAATCATTAATCAATGCTAGTGCAGCCTCTGCAGCTCAGTGAATGAATTCTGGAGGTTTTGAGCTTTCAAATGGCCTGTTCACAGAGAATGAGAAAAACATGTCTTCAATGTGCAGGTTAAGGCACTGGCAACCCAGGTTCAATTGTGATTGTTTTTTACTGTAAGAACACAGGCTACATGTTGTTCCTTTAAGAGGTGGGCATCTAGCCGTTTACCTTTGAGTGAAACTTTCTCACTATTTTTGTCGCAGCACACACAGGGGAAGTCATCACAAGAGGAATCCATCTAAGTAAATGCTTGAGCTGAAATAAAATGTAAGTGTGGGTTGGATGTAAACTTTGGCAATTTCCACAGCCGGGAGCAAGATCAAAAAGAACATTTGTGAGCTGAAGTGAAGACGGTGGCATGAGTCATGGTCCCAAGCTGCGCCAGGAGGAATGGGACATGACTCTTCTCATGTTAAGATCGTGAAAAACAAACATGCCAAGTTGTTTTCTTTAATCACATTACTATTAGACTATATTAAACTACCTCACTCAAAATCTGGAATCCTAAGATTTTGGATTATATCTGAATAAAAAAGATACCCAGATACTATTGGATACTAAAACTAGAAAAAACTTGAAACTGGAAACTCTTTGAGCAGGTATCTACTGAATAATTGAACTGTTTTAGAGCTAGTTCTGAAATACATCAAGACAATCTAGGTCAGAACAATTATAGTGTCTCTACCATTATTTTGTGTTGAAAGTTGTATTGGTGTATAAACAAGTTTTTTTGTCGTACTAAAATTGGTATAGAGTATCAAGTTCTTTTTCCTTAGTATCAAAGTTTGATATCAAGTATCAAGTTTGACATGTTATTGTGACAACGCTAACTTGTAGTAGCCCACAATGCAATTCTGGAAAGACATTAAAGAACCTTATATTTTATTAATTCAAACAGTGGCACACCTTGGTCTTGACTGGTCATTATTCATAAGGGCCAATATATCACGTTGAGTAAAAAGTCTTCATGTAGTACCTTATAAAAATTACAGGAAAAGCCCTAAGCCGTGAGAACAAAATGAATGAAGGTTGGACAAAGCATCCATCTGCCACTCGCTTTATGGGCTGGGTGTGAAGCAATAATAAGGTTATTTGGCTGTCCGTTTTGCCGCCTGCTCTGGCTCCGTGGCTACAGGTGCCTATGGGGGTAAACCTCAATAAATTCAGCTAGTCTGTCAACAAACTGTTCTATATGTGGATATTAAGAAAGCGTGGCTATTTATTTTACCATGGAAAATAAATATGTCCTCGCTTTGCCGGGGGCAAAATTCAAACAACGCTGAATGCTTTTGGACCCGGTTGAGCTCGGCACACAATACACAGTGACTCATGATTCATCTTTCTTCCAATCATTTCCACTTCCTGTATTGTGGTACTCAGACAGTGAGCTTTTCTCATCTGCGCTCTCTTCATTTCTTCCTCAGAATATAAGATAATGAACGCCAATATAGAACACAAACAAAAAAAAGGAAGCTTTGTCATCTCGGTCCCTCTGTCCTATTCTACGACAGCACTTCACTTGCGCCACTCTCGCTACAATTCTCCGTTGACTTCAAAAGCTCCGAGATGGAAGGAAGAGTGGCAAACAAAAGCATAAAAAATGACTTTGGAATACAGAACGGCACTCATACCTGTTTTAAACCAAATGTATGACGTCATTAGTGCTGGATATTACCTGCCGCATTGGTTGCGGCGGGCGCATAAATCATCGGAAGGTCCCCAATGAAAAGCCGGTATTCATGTATGCAGGTGAACATTACCAGCTCTCCCTCCAGCCCATATTGTACTTATTTCTTCCAGCGCGGCAATGGAGGAAATAAGCTTCCTTAATGGCATGTGGTGAGAGACGCATTACAACGCCAACCGGAATAGGCACACTTTTCATTTTCACAAAGTAAAAAAAATATAATGATGTGCGAAGCAAGTAAAGCAGGAGAGAGCAAAACCTCCACGGAGAGTTTCACATTTGAAGACCGTGGCTTTCTACAAAAGAAAAAAAGCACTTCTGTGACAACTTATTGACGCGCTGAATCAATAACTGTTCGCCTTGTTGCCTTCTCGGAGCATATGGCGCGATTATAATTTCAATTTTTGCCCATTTTTTTAACTTTAGTGGTGGTAATTTGTGCGTGGAAAAAAGCCAAATGCAAATCAGCCTGCGCCTTCTCGCTTCTTATTGTGAAATGATTAACATTCCCTTCACAGATCAGAGCAGGTTTCTCAGCTCCCTTGGTTGAAATGCTAATATGCTTCCAACCCAGTTTAATGTCAATCCTATTCTTCTTTTTCCCCGGTTAGGGAGGAGCTGGCTGTCTCCATTTCCATACATAGCCGCGTGAACAGGCAGAGGGCTTTCTAACCCATCTGGATCGAGGGAATCTAACCAAGCCTGAGAAGAAGAGGAGGAGGAGGAACGGGAGGAGGGCCAAGGAGGAGACTAGTGTCCATGCAGGGATTCTGAAAGCTGGAATGAATACAGACTTTGCCTCCCGACTTTGCTTGTGAAAAACAGTTCAATAAAAGTAGATGGCGCCCCTTTCGAGTTTAAAACGACATCTTTGTAGTTTCTTTCTCCCATATTGATCACATTTCTTTTTTATTTGCCATATTTATTCTCATTTTTCATTCCAGCCCGTCCGTATCACGCAGGACTAAATAGACTCTGCACACAGTGGAAATCTGAGCGCGGCAATGCATCACCTGCTGTGCCAGTGTGCCGGAGTTTTTACTATTCATCTATAAAAGTGTGAAACAACATGGGGCACAAACTGTTGCAAAATGCTGCCATTTCCGGGCTCTTACTGAAAATGGGTAATGAAAAGCTCAGCTAGGACTATTGACTCAGGATAAAACCATTTGAGTCACGAAGGAAAATACATCTGAATACATCGATAACTGTCATATTAGTGTAGATGTTTGCATAGGCCTAAAACAAAGTCTGCATGTGGTAAGCTACAGAAGCTGGCAGGAGTCTTTGTACAGAAAGTTGCGGAATGTGATCAAAATGTTCTTGCCAGACAAGCACGTAATAGTGAGGAACAGTCAAGTTTGCCCTTGATTTATAGTTACTGCATGGTGGCAGAGTAATTGTGATAAACTACTACTCAAACAGTGACCCCAAGGTCCGTCAATGGCACGTTTGAGATGGGGCACTCTGCTTTGAAAACATATTATTTAGGGTCCAGTACAATGCTCTAGAAGTGTGAAAATGGCTTTGTAGGCATTTGTCCATGCTCTACTGCATTCAACTAAGATGTAAGCATTGCATTAATTTGCATTGTCATACATGTAAATAAAACTGCATACATCTATTGAAATGAATTGAAACGTGTTTACTAATAACACAAATTAAGTTTACTGTACAAGTAATAGCTCAGAGCACATGCACATATTCAAATGCAGCATCATCATGACTCTGTAAAGGGTAGCACCCTTCAAGCGATTATAATGATGGAAATTAGGACCATTGCGATGGCAAATAACAATTTATAGTCCTCAAACCCATGAATATTTATCACTTTGATAACACCTCACAGATAGCTGGAGTCTCAAAAACACATTTTGTGATCATTACCTAACAGTCATTGGTTTTCTAGCTATATGTACAAATGTTTCACTGATCCATAGTGCAAAGTCAGGTGAAAGAGAAGTAGGAGACAACCCTCATGGTAAGACATACAGACTTCAGACAGAACCCGTTACAGCAGCTGACGTGGGAATCTGGGATCCTGTAACAAAGTCTTTGAACTTTGATGTTAGCCCCAACTGTTGCAATCACACTGAAACTCCACAATGCAATCATTTTACAAATAATTGCAGCCTGAAGTGAAAATGACATTCCAAACATCTAAAGGCAGTCTGATGGAGCTGGATGCGACGCAGCAGAGACACGACATCGTCCCCGGCGCTATCGTCACAAGGCTTGCTTTGTTTAGTTTGGACTTATTAGCTTTCTGCACACAGAGCCAAATGACTTGTAAAACACCCGGAGCTGCTGCCACTCACACAGCAGAGTCTTTGGTGGGAAGGCTTTCATTTAAGTCAGTATATGTGCTTATTATTGTGCCCTCACATTAATATGCATGTGAACACGTCTGTCACCACACGTGTAATAATGAGTCCTGTAAGGCCCGTGTTTATTGCGCAGTACAGAGGGGCAATTCATCATAGCGGTGAGACAGAAAATGATGGTGCATAATCGGCCTGTTTCCGAGTGTGTTTTTGAGGCAGACATGGACATATGCCAGAGTCCCAGAGTCTAATGAGTGCTGTTGTGTCCCTCACTGAGCGTTAGGCAGAGACAGCGCGTTATGACAAGATACATGACTGCAATACCAATCATAGTGTCACAGCTGAATCTAGCAAAAAGTCTCTCTAATCGACTTTTTACTGATCAAAAGCTAATACTGTAACATACCTTTGGATCTGCTGTGAGGAGTTTGAACGCCTCGTAGACCTGCCTTTCCTTCACTCCTCCGCCTAAGTCCAGGAAGTTGGCCGGTTTTCCTCCATGCAGGTCAATGATGTCGCAAGTTGCCATGGCTAATCCTGCTCCATTTACTGCAAGAAAAAAAAAAGAATGTACGAATTCTGTTTTGCGAGAAAAAAAACAAACATGTTTTTTCCAAATCTTTTAAAAATCTAAAACTTTTTACTTGTCCTGTGACCTATATTTTATTTCAATTTACTTTTAGTTTACAGTGTTTATTTTCATTTTCCACTGAAGCACTGTAACACTTCTTATTTTGATGTGCTTGTCTGGGACTCTCAAAGTACAAAACAGTTTTACCTACGGATACTAATGAAGCAACCTACTATTATTGACTTATTTCTATCTATAGATCTTAATAGATACAATGTATAAAATAATATATCACTGGTGAAAGAAATATCAATGTGTATGAATAAAATCTAAACGTATGTCTGCAGTTTGGGAAAATAGAGCTATAGACCTGATGTTCTGTCTCTCACTATTTAACAATAATTAAAAAACTACTGCAAATTATGCCAAGTGTAGCAAATCAAAAAATGCATTTATTACATCAGGACTAAAACATTTTGCAAACTAACATAAGTTTGAAGTCCCTGAGACAACCAAAAACCATTGAGGATCTAGTAAAGACGACATTAAAACAGTGACGAAAAGACTAAATAGCATGCCCCCATGTTTCAAGTATCCCATTGAAAATCCAAAAAAGGGAAAGTGCTCTGCTTCTTCTCCCTCTTGTGAATTTGTACATGCATCAGTAGAAAATATTCTAATCAGAAACATTGAGCATTTCAGGTCGAGCAACACAGGGAAAATCTGATTAAGACTCCAGCTCACAACTTCACAGAAAGAGCGCTGATGAAAAGGGATCTGTAGAGTCTTTTTGCTGGGCTATGTCATCATTTAGCCAAGCTCCAGACCGGCTCTCCCACTGAGATGTGTACACGCCAATCTCGCAAAAAATATCTTCGCTCATTTGGTTTAAACTGAATGAACGCGTGCCCTGGAAAAGCTTTCGACTGAGGTCTCGATAAGAGGGAAATTTGCTCTAAAAGCTGCCATTTTGCTAGTGCATGAACCTCTCACAGAAACGGCACAGGCTTAAAAGCGCGGGTTACTTTAAGAGCGACTTGGGAAGTACGAAAGTGTCAGATGTGGTCGGGGGTAGCAGGCATCTAATATGTTTATAAAAGCGTGCAAGAAGAAGCGAGAGCACCTGTTAGTGTTGCAATACACTGTAAAAGCTTTGATTTATGACAAGAGAGGGGGCCTTTAATGAGAATCCTAACAATCCGGCTCGCTGGAGACATTCCGGGCAGATTATAGCTAATTAGAACGCATTGGTTACGGGACAAATCCGTCTGGAGCCCTCCGAAAGTGATGTGCAATGTGGACTGGAAGAGCGCCCAGGCTGCCTTTGTGTCTACTAAGTTTTAACCATACCCTCAACTTACAGGGCCTCAGAGGATTGTTAAGTAAAGCATTATAAAAGTATAGTTGTAGTATAATATAGCAATCATTTTCAAGACTGACTATTACTCTAAGGGTTTCTTTAAGTTCTGACTGTTGGATTTTTTCAGTGCAACCTATCCAATTCAGAGTCATAGATAGAGCTTGTTTAGTCTTGAGGTTTAAGATGGTGTTGTCTTTCTTATCCCCCCAATAATACAAAATAATAAATAAATAATCATAATCACAATTATCGCTTCATGATGGAGTCACCTGAAATGGTTTTCATTTTACAGCTGTGCCTTGTCAGGGATCATTAGTGGAATGTCAAAAGTGTGCAAAGCTTTGATCAAAGCAAAGGGTAAAGGCTATTTTGAAGAACCTAAAATATAAAACATAATTTCACACTTATCGTTTACTACATTCACCATGTGTTCACTCATAGTTTTGATCCCTTCAGTGAGAATCTACAATGTGAAAAGTAATTAAAAAGTGTGTCCAAACTTTTTTCCGGTAGGGTAGATTGATGCAAGAAATTATATTCTACAATTTAATGCAAATAAATGACAAACGGTACAAAAAATGTCCCCAATACGAGATCTGACAATGCACCTGTACGCTCCCTTATAAATACATCCACACAGCTTATCTTCCACCTACTTACCAAAGCAGGCGATGTTTCCGTCGAGCCCGATATACTTGAGGTCCCACTTGGCCGCGTGCATCTCGGTGGGGTCGCTCTCACTCATGTCGTCCATGGCGAACACTGCCTTCTGACGGAACTCTGCGTTGTCGTCAAAGTTGATTTTGGCATCAAAGCAAACCACTGGGGCAAAGGTAGGAAGGGTGGAGAGGATGACACAGAGAGTTAGACAGATAGACAGCAACACAATAGAGACCTGTGTGGGAGTGGAGAGGGAATGCGAATATAAACTAGCTTTGAAAACCCATTGTGCACAGAACTTTAACCCGACTGTAATGACCAGGGCTGAATAAGATGAAGTTTTGTGTGCTTTCTTTGTCAAGTCTTTTTTAAAGTTTGCTGTCAGTTTATTATTTTGTTTCTTTACATCAATACATTTCCAAAAATAAAAATAAAACAGTAATTAATAGACTTTAATGGATTAATGGACTTTAATGGACAGTTAAAACACAAAGTTAAATTACTTTCATGTTAATTATATAATTAAGAGAGTGTAGGAGACATGGAGGAGCAGCGGCTCTACTCCAGGCTCCTCTAAGTGACCTCATTTCACTCACCTTAGTATCAATGGCTATAGTTACATGTACACCAAAATTATTTAAATGACATGCAAACCACAAAATCAGATCAGAGGAACCATGATCAGAAAGAAACTAGTGATTTTGCTGTTTTTTATATTATATTATATTCATATTTATATTTTTTATTATAATTATAAAATATTGAGTCTGCATGTAATGGCTGTTAACCAATTCTTGACCAACTGTATTATTTTAATTTAATTCAAAAAGTCTGTAATGGTCACATACACGCTTGGTTAATGTTATGTTGGAGATAAAGTGACTGCACTGGTTTGCTCTACACAGCACAGAGACTAAGACTGTTGTTAAAAAGGCTTAAATGGGCCCGTGCAGGTAAACCTTTTATGTCCTCTTGAGGTATTGAGTATGTAACTTAAATTTTAAGCCCTACTATTACACTTGCTATGTCTCTTTGCAATAGAAGCACCAATTGTCTCTTCAATGGATAGTCTTGAGTGTTTTTGAATTTCTGTCTGTTTTTATTTTTTACGACACGTTTGCAATAAATAACTATGTACCTATCTATAGTACACGATGACAACAAGCAATATCAAAAATGTTGACAAAAGAAATGTGCTGTTTAATGGCTTCTCATAAATATTAATGGTGACACGCCTTTCAAATGTGGTTCTATTTTCACTGGCAGCAGAGAAGTAGCTCATCCGACTGAGCAGAGGCAGACTAGACATTTTCACTTTAAAATCTATTCAGTTTTGGTTCATTTGCTTACATTTCACTCAGGAGTTATTTTTGGTAGATATTCTACTGACATAGTTTTGGGAGAAATATCGTCTTTGAGACAATATAATAGATTTTGACTCATGTAGTATGAGCAACAATATTTTGCAGAAATGTGTGTGGAAACAAAATGAAAGTGAATGAGGAACAGGAGAGCAGTTGTACCTGAAGTTCAGACATTAAGAATGATCGTCTGTCTATAGCAGGGGTCGGCAACCTTTAACACCCAAAGAGCCATTTGGACCTGGTTTCCACGAAAAAAAAAAACAAAAAAACACTGGGAGCTGCAAATGCTTTTTGAAATCTAAAATGACGATAAAACTATATATTGTTGTTTTTTTTTACCTTTACACTTTGTATAAACAACTATAGTGTGTTGCCTATGAAATACATGAAGCAAAATATCTGCATAAATATTTATTTCACCTGGTTAATGGGACTTCTTCTCCTGAACCTCTGTGCACAGCGTCTGCAAATCAGGGCTGTAGAAGTCACTTTCATCTTTACATAGGACTGTAAGCTGTCGTCTGTGAGGCGTGAGCAGTGTTTGTTTTTAACATGGAGAATAGCGGATCTGAAGATCGACAGGACTCCAAATGCATATTTCTTCATGTCGGGGACGGCATTCCGTGTTTTAAACACGAGTTTGTCCGGTCTTGGAAGGTTCTCAATATCACTCCATTTGTGATTCTGAACAAGAGTAGCCTTCTGATGGGCAACATCTTCAAGCGTTTGAATTTGGATACCCACATATCTTTGTCAGATATGTCAGCCAGCTCCAGCTCAGGTTGACTTACACCTGCAAATGCGTTTTGGGCGGCGTTTTGGCGGGTATAAGGACATCTGAAAGTGTGACGCTTATTTTGAGCGACGAAAAATAATAAAATATGATTTTCTTTTAATATTTCAAGATCACAATAATCTTCCAATTTAGAACTACAATTTAAAAAAAGAACTAACACAAAATATATTATAAGTTTAATTCAAGTGTATTTTCCTAAGCCACGCGGAGCCGCAGTATGAGGATAAAAGAGCCGCATGCGGCTCCGGAGCCACGGGTTGCCGACCCCTTGTCTATAGGATGTGCCTTATGTAGCTCAAACAGCCCCTCACCTTTACCACATCCAGAGGAAAATACAGCTCAGCACGAGTTCACATTCTGCATCACAACTGTGCTCTTCATCATCATCATTCTCTTTTGTGTGTCAGTGATTGACACGTGAATGCCCCCGCTAACCTTCTCTTGAGTCACAATCTAGTCATTATTGTAGCGAAAGAAAAGGCTACAAGAGTGGCTTTTACACATCATTATGAAAAGAGAAGAAAGACCACTCCAAATTAGACAGTGCATTACTATGTCACTTTGATTCCTAAAATACAAACTTACTTACTGTTACTTTACTGCTCTACGGTGAGTCCTGTGAGGTTGTGTGACCTATTTGTCTAAATGAACCGGTACATTAAGGGTTAACCATTTGTCCTAATCTAATTGTGCATCTTACCAATAAATGTGTCTCTGGACTAAATAGTCAGAGCACATCAGATATCTCATGTTATGTTTTGTCTGTGTAAAGAGAGACTTCTGAATGTCAGGGCTTAATTGAGATGCAGTATGAGCCCTGTCAGAGCAGGCTGCATGTAAGCATTCAGATAGTCCAAATGGTGGCAGAGAGATGGAATAGTCAATAAGTACTGTAAATAGTTTCTATGAAAGTCTTTATGGGGAAGTATCATAAGAATAAAACATATGCAATGGCAGGTCAAACAATAGAGTGGAGTCAGACAAAAACACAAACAGACATTTGCATTGCACATGTACCTTGTCCTTCGGGAGTCTCTCCAAAAGGATTGACTTCGACTTGTGTGGCGTCGACTTTCAGAAACAGATCATAGAGCCTCTTAATCTGATCTGCAGCCTGTGGAGAGACAGAGGGCAGTCAGTAACTCCTGAAAATACTGTCCCAACAAAGCCCTGCCAAGTGCACTTATATAAAACAAGGCCAAACACATCATTTTACTGCTATTCTATCTACAGAGTAAATGTAATATTTATTCCTCATTTCATTATGAAATGAAGCCCTGTGTTACACTTAACCCTGTAATTAGATAAGCCCCTTATGGATGCAAAAACAACTCATGACTGTGGCTTCTCTTCTGGGAACCGAGACTCATTACACATATTTAGATGTATTCTTTATGTCACAAATCTAAGCTAATCTGATTTCTCAGACCACAGAGACAGTGGCAAGGAAAATCAATGCTATGAAATTCACAAAACATAAACATAAACATAAACTTCTCAATGTTGCATGGAAGCAACAGTCAACATTACACACATTCTAGGCTTGTGAGAATGACACTTACACAATCAGACATGTTGTTTTATCAATTACCATTAATGTAATAAAAGAATACATATAATTAGTTGCTCAGTTGCTTTGTCATTTATGTTATGGACTACAGCCATGTATGTCCAGAATCATTGTAACAAATTAGTATCATTAATGTTTGCGCTCCCAGCCTTTGTGCGTCACTGCCAGAAATAACAATAGACCACCTGGCAATGTGTGGACTATAATGACACCGGACAATATTGTAGAGCTAAAGTAATGATAGGCAAAGCATAGTGTGTGTGAGACTGAGCGTACGTCCCTTTGTGTACATGTCTGCACAGCTTTGCATTATCCTTCTGTGCCGTTACCTGTCGCTGCAGAGGTCCTTTGAAACCCAAATTAGCTGCCATGCGGAGTGCCTGCTCGTCTTGAACACCTTGAAATATATCTATGACTTCCTACAAAAGAGTCAGAAAAGAAAAGGAATGATGAGGAGAGGTATAGTGGCACAAGAATGAACAAACAATGGACTGTAATAAACTTATGTTGACAGAATACAATGAAGTGATAAGAAAGTAGAGCAGTAAAAGCCAATAATAGGCTTACATTCTAAAAGCTGATGAAGTCATACTTTCATATAGCAGGGGTGTACATAACTCTATGGAAAACTCACTGTTCTTACAAGAAATGTCCAAACGTATGATCAGATCCACACATGTTCAAGCATATTACGTATAGGATTGGCTTAAAGTCTCAGCTGACAACAGTCACATCTTTGGTGCTGACAGAGAAGACTTTGTGCGAGTTTTTGTTTCATGTGACCAGGCCCTGTAATCAAACATATTAACCATAAACCATAAAGGCCAAATCTAAAATCTGACAAATTCTGCCACAGATCCTATAAAAGGACTACGGAAAGTTATCAGGTTCACTATATTCCCTTTAGCTGAAAAATAATATTCCAGTGCAAATGGAACAGAAGCAATAGGTAAACCATTACTTTGTATCACGCAGAACCACAGCAGCATGTTTCCCATGCAATCTGCAATATACTATGATAGACATCAATGCACGATCTCTGCAATCTGTGCTAACATCTGCAGTCTAGAAAAGGGATGATAAAACAAGCAGAGAGATATGCTGGTTAAATCGCCATCTGTAAGGCTTAACTGGTACATCTGTTAACAACGACAAGGACCTGCTTTTAGCCTAAATCATTTTGGGAGTCAAACCAAAACTAAAGACAAAACAAATGCCAAACGCATTTTTCCCCTTCAGACACCTTAGAAACTTTACACATAAAATAACTTTGGAAATCCATTACACAGACAAAAATAGTTATCTTATTAATTACCCATTTAGCAAGTCTTACCAGTGCATGAGGCCTGTGTGTGCTATTAGACAGCATTATAAATTAAGAACAAGCATTTAACATATTAACTTGAGGATGTGGACAGAAATCACACGTTTCTATTCTGAAAATTAATTAAGCTTAAAAATATTATCTGGTTGAGAAAACCTCCACCTCAAGTTAGACAACTGAACCGAACAACTAAACATGAGCCAAGACATGTGAGTGCAAACTATATATAAATAACAGCAAGAAAAGTACTGTACCTTGAAGATGAGTTCTGGGGTTTTAGCAGCTACTTCTTCAATGTCCACGCCTCCCTGGGGACTTCCCACCATCACTGGCCCATTACAGGAGCGGTCCATCAAAATGGCAAAGTAGGTCTCTCGGCTAATGTCCAGGGCCTCGGCTACCATCACCTGAGCATGACCATTAACACACAGAACAGAAGAAAACGGGGTCAGCAGAGAGACGAAACGGACACGAAACAGCAGCGTACTACAGCCACGTGTGTTTTCATTGACTGCTCAAGTATAATTAACACAGGCGGCATAGGTGTGACACTTCACTAATGAAAGTTAAACAGCGCTCTGACCACCGTGTCACCAGATAACAAGGTTGAGCCGGCTCGGAGACCAGTTGGTACACAAAGAATGGAAGACGTGTTAGCTAACAAAGCAGGTCTAAGCTGAGAGAGACTGATAAGCTGACTGAGGAAGCAAGCAGGAGTCTCATTTGGGAGGAAAAGACTTTGACAGGAAGTCTTTAGCTGTACGGTTAAGGGTAAAGATAGAGTTTGCTTGAACATGGATGTGCCTCGTGTTCTGCCTGCACCTTGTCACACTATCAATGAGGATGGATGCGTGGTCGTCTCTCAACTCAAGAGAGGTAAACAGACTAATGTTAAAGCTGGAATACCAGATTTTCAAAAGTATGCATTCAAATCTACAACTAGCTTCTTGCTCACAAAGACCAAATTGCCAAATTGTCAGTATTTGCATGCGTGAATTTTCAAACACGTGCATAGCTTTACAACAACTTATTTTCAAATAGCAAAGTTAACCAGGGGTAGACCGCCAATGTTCAGTCAATCCTAGCGCTCCTTACACCTTGTACTTCTGGGTTTGCAATAAATAAAATACTTATTAGCTGATTTTGTGAAGTGTTACTTTTATAATATATGGGGGGAACACAAAATCTACTCATTTGCAAGAATAGTTGTAAAAGTAAAAAGTGGTATACTCCAGCTTTACCCAATTTTTTCCTATAATTAAGTAAATTCTCTTTTGCCCCAATTCAGAAGCAGCTCTTGGGTGAAAATGAGACCGATGTCTGTGACGTGACGGTGATCTCCGCTCTGGTCTCGTGGGTATAAACTCATTTCAGTGGATAATTATGACGGTCAAAATGCATTAGGTATGTGAGCAATGCATTTGGACTGCAGCAGTTGAAAATGACTAGTTCTGTTTTTCTTTTTTTTTTAAGACAGAAAAAATTGGTATATCACCTTTAAGTTACGCCGTTTGACTTTAGACCTTTTCTTTACTGTAATATGTTCCAGCTCCTGCTTTCAAACTCAGCCTCTGCCCCATCTTCTCAACTCATTCCCAAATCAGTAGCCTGGAAGTACGTCAAGTTGGTAGAAGAGTAGAGCTGGCCCTCTCTTGTTACGTTCTATATTGGAACCATGGGTGGATGTGTGATGCAAGCTTCATGGACAGGTTGACAGCAAAGATCTGCTCCTGCTCTTACCCTACACAGGTCACAGGTCAACACTCGCTATTACCTCAAAAACTTCTGCAGAGACGTTTGGGACTGTGGCTTTTTGCACTCGGGCTAAATGCAAATTGTATTTTGTTTGTTTGCAGTTCCTTCTGCCTCCGAGACATTCATTTGGATCTCGGGAATGTCCCAGGTGACTTTTGGAAAACTGACAAGTGCAGCAGATTTGATTCTTGCTAAACACAGCTGTAGGAGAAGAGGTGGGAGTCCGCAGGCTGAAGGCTTCATCAGCTGGAAATTTTTTTTTTTTTTCTTTCTTTCTTTTGAGAAGGTAGGTACTGTATGCGGCGTGCCAGTACAGAAAATGAGATTTCTGCTTGTTAGTGGCACACAGAAACAGTTGTTTACCCAACGCTTTAAATTCACACTGGGCCTTGTTCAATTTATGCAATGAGCCATAACACCAGCAAGTGAAAAGCCAGAGTAAACAAGAGCGGACAGCAACTACATATTTTAAGCCAAAACAAAGCTCAGATTCAGATTGCCTTCACACTCATTAAACATACAACTGTATCATTGGACTCAAATAACCTTGTAATGAGGAGGAAAAAAGGGAAATGATTTTGCTTCTTACCGTTTTGACTTTGACTCCTTCCTTAGGTGTCTGCTTGGTGGTCAGACTGAAGCCCAACATCTTCTTAGCCAGCTCACCAACCACAGCAGGACTGTAACAAAGAGATCAAAGATTCATACAAAAGTTCAATACAATCATTTATATTAATTGAAAATAAAGGGGTTTGATATCATGATTTCAGATGGAGAGCAGGGGTCAGTAAAACTATAGGGAAATAGGGCTGTCATGATAACACATTTTGAAGAGCTTTCTGAAGAAAGTATAAACGATAATATTGAAAGAAATCTATGCCACAGACACAACAACCCTAAAGCAGGATTATCCCCAAAAACTGGGCATGTTAACGCCTTTTATCTCGTTAACTCACGTGTTTCATTCAAAAAACCTGGATCAAAGAGGCCTGCTCTGGTCTGTGAGCCGCCGCACTCACCTTTTCCTCTCATATGCACACACACACTTTAGTCTCTCTCTGCTCAGCACACACACACACGCACACACACACACGAGGAGGCAGCTCCGCTGTGTCTGTGCACGGGACATGGGGAAGAGAGACTTGCTGTACAGAGCTCCATCTGAGTTTTTAAACTATACAAAAGAAACAGTGATCACGGAGAAACGGCACACTAAAGTCTGCAAACCGAGAGTGACGCTAAATACCTGATTCAATATGCAGAGTTTATCGCTCATGTCAATCATGTTTACTCTGAAAACTGTTTAGTAAGCAGAGATGGTTTGAACCAGGAATGCACCTGAACTTAACCAGGACTAAACAAGGACTAAATAGGAGGACTCATTACCAGATCTGAATCTGGACTAAAGCAAGACTCTGCCAGGACTTTAGCAGCCTTCTATTAGGCTCATAGTGAGCAGAAAGGAGCAGCAGACCACACAGGACAAGGACAGGATTAGAGACATTTGATTTGAAAAATAGATTCAGCAAAAATATAATGATTTTTTTTTTTACCTTTGGGCACAACATGCGATTAATCGCGATGAATCGTAATTTAAGCATGCATTAAAAAATGTAACCGCTGCCCAGCTCTATTAAAAACACGATCAGAATAATCAGCAAAATGACACAAGTTTGCAGTTAGTTAGTATCTATGAGTCATATAAGTTGTTTATCCAGTCCTCTACTCAGTTCTTACCATAGTACAGAAAACAAAAAGTTCCCCAATAGTACAAAGAAAAAGTACCAGCAATAAATATCCACCCCAAAAATGATTGTTCTGTCACAGAATGTTACATCAGTATACTATTTATCATTGTTTTCATTTTTTTCAGTTGCTTTGGCATATTTTCCGAAACTTTTCATAATTTGGCAAAACTTTTCCACACTTTGCAAAACTATTTACACAAGACACAAAACAATTCAGAATGTGTAGGACCAGTATCACACTTTTAGACGTGTGGTGTGAGGGAGTCAGATCTGCAGGACCAGTATCAGGGAGGTCAATGCTGTAAATGTGTGTAAAATATTACATAATCATTTAGGAAACAAGAAAGCTAAATTTTCAAATCTTGCTTTTTAGCAGTTGGTATGTACACTGTGCCTGACTTGGACCTCAGAGTCTGAATGAAAACTCGGTCACAGGTTCACTACAGAGGTCTTTCACATTATGGTTTCTAGTGCTTCTGTGTCTATAACATATCTTGATATTGTCATTCCTGTGTGTTGTGTTTTGTCGTTTGTGTCTTTGGTCTGTGGGCTGATAAAAGTGTGTAATATTTTGCTACACAGACTACAGCACGTGCAGAGAGAGTGTTACAATTGTAGTCTGTGTTTAAATAATTAATCGTTGTGTTTTAGGTTCTGCAAAAAGTGTTTTGTTGTTTTGATATGAGAGGTAAGGCTTGAAAATGGATCTCAGTCATGCCAACATGAACTGAGTATTTGCTCCTTGAGTGCCAAATGTGAGCGGTTGGATCCAGATCTCTTTTTTAAAAGAGCCAAAAATTTGTATGCATTTTTATTCAGATTATTATACTGAACACTGAACCAACACAAGAATGAGCTCAGAAGCAGAGCAGGTGACAGGAGTGACAGCTTTGTGCAACAAAAAAAAAAACATATTTAGTATCATATTAACAGTTAGTTTTAGAATTATTATTATCGTAGTGCAACGTTTGAAATAGTTGACACACTCCCACTCTCAGTTTGAGCCATTTTAAAACACATTTAAGCCTTGGTCGTTCCTCTCTGTGATTAGTTTGTTGTTAAAATGAGTTCTCACATTGGCTTCAGACATTGGCTTAAATACATAGTAAAAGAGTCAATCTTTTGAACGGCTCTTTGAAATGAAAGGATCCAAAAGATTCGGATCCCATAAAAGACCCGAAAGTCCCATCACTAAATTTAGCATAACATAAGATTAGTGTGTATATCTCACCAGCCGGTCACCACTAACGTTATTTTAGCCTAACCGAGCTTCTTATCTCAAATTTCCCCCACAAAATTATAATAAAATAAATAAATAAAAGTAAAGTTAAGACCTTGTGTGAACTCATCCTATTACACATGGAAACAGCAGAGAGAAAAGTTGAATAACCCTCACATACAAAGTAGGTTATAGTGCAGATGAAGAGAGTTAACCTGAGCTCTTTGTGGACAACACAATCTGACAAAGCAGCACTTTGAGAAACACTCTGGTCCAAGTACACATCAGTGTGAATGAACCTCTTTCTATTATGGCTCTTTAAAGGCGTGCTGCATGCCATCGCCCTTCTGGAAGCCTGCTCCGCTTGTACAAGTGAATACAAATGAATCCAGGGGTTGTGCTCATCCTTTGATAGATGAGAGGAAGGTGAACCGTGCACTCGTGTCACTGTCTGGGGACGATGAACTTCAGCATGTCTCACTTTGAAAAAGTTCCCTGCTTTTCCCAGCCAAAGTAGGGTGACGATGATACATGTCCAGAACAACTGTCATAAATCACTATTCGGCCCTAAAGGTAGCAATAAATGATCTATACCAAGAAATTCAGACTAAAGTGCTGCAAGTGCATAAAAAGTACATCCAGTGTATTTGAGTATTATTGACCAAAAAGCACTGTGCCAGATTTTTACAGTCTAAACAAACGTAAAAAAACAGAACTAGTCCATTTTAAATGGTTTGCAGTGGTCTAAAGTTATTCCTTACTTATGCATCCCGAGCATCCTAATTATTCACCACAATGAGTTTATAAGCACTTTTCACAACTTTCAGAGACCAGAGTGGAATTGTGCCGTTACGGTAAAGCAACAACCACTAAAATGCTAACTGTGCACTTTGTGATTATCAGACAATAAAACGCTTTTATAATTAGATGCAGACAGCACACAGCGGACATATTTACACCTCAATATACACTATATCTGTACTGGGGCAAGATTGCCCTCATATGCATGGGGGAAAAAAATCGGGTACAGGGCCTTTAAAAGATTTACTGTGAACTCTAATTGTGTATATCCACATTTTGTAAAAATAAACCTTAGCAGCGACACCAAATCCCAAACAGCATGGGATTTGGAAAATTTAGTACAGGGCGCATAATACTTCAGCCAAACTCAAAATCCTCTTTTTAATTGAGAGAAGTTGCACAAGAAATGAGGCAGTGAAAAAAGAAAAAAATGTTTATTTGCAGCACAAATAATCCTAAGTGTGCTTTAGTGCCTCGGGAACATCTTCACAGAGCTCTTTGTGCTTGCACACTCAAAAAGTCGATGTCACCAGAACAAAATGGATCTTCTTTGAACAGTAAAACTGTGTGAAAAACTCACAGGGTGTTACTTACTCTTTAGTTAAGTGCACTCCACCTTTAAGGCCACTGTCGAACACGCCCTTGCCCCGGCCGCCGGCTAAGATCTGAGCCTTCAGAACGATCTCCCTGGCATCTGAAAGAGAGACTCCAGTTCAGACAATGTGGCTCACCCTGAGTCTAACATTTAACAACCCATTGGAATGAAAGAGGAGGGAGTTATAGTGGTGTTCTCCCTGTTTCTGTCCTGTTTAGTCAGCTGCTTTTTCTGGCATTTTGAAATTCCATTAAGAGCTTCATGATTTATCACATTATTGTTGCAAGTAGTTACATATTGTTGTATTGCCCAAGTTTATAGAGAACCAACTTTACACCCACCAATATATTTAACGGCAGTAATAAATGCTTAAAATCATTATTTGATATTAAAATATTAATGTACCCAAGTTAGAGCAAGGTTAACAAAAGTGGTTCTTGAGAAAGAAAACCACATAAAAGACTGCATAACCCAATTTTCAAACTGCGAAAGGAGGACGTATATGTGTATCTATGTAGCTCTTACAAAACCTTTGGCACATTGTTAATATTCACATGCATGAATGTAGGCTGTAGGCGTTCAGTCAATCATTAGTTAATGACGTTTTATAATCAAGCTTTTTATTAGTCGACAAAATAATTTTATCAGGATTATAAGGATTTGGACAAAGATATGTGATTGTGGAAATAAATCATAACCTGGCCTTTTTTACATAATGAAGACTAGAACCTCTCTGTATGTCATTATTGCAGTGCAGTTTGAGTCAGATGCATGGGACAGATCCAACAGATACTGAATAGTTTTATGAGCTTGTGTTACGCCTACTTTAGTTGCCCATGTTTTTAGTTGATGAAGAATTTCGTTAGTGGACTACAGCCCCTAGAGTTTTCAGGGGGCTTTTTTCAGATGGTGAAGTGACGCACAGGTAGACTGCCACTGCCCAGCCAATGCGCTTTCAGTATCTGGCTCTTACTTTTGGGTTTGCAATCAATAAGTGCTGCTTTTACATTATACTATATAGGAGGAAATAACAACATGCACTTGATAATCAGAATAAAATGGGGCCCATACTTAAATAATAAGAATGTGTTATATCTCTTCTAATTAACACATAATGACTATATCGACTTATCATTCAATAAATGAAAGCTGGAACAATATTTTTTTGGGGTCAATATTTATCGTGGGTTTCTTGGCACAACTGGGACATTTTTGGTTATTTTTTGGCTAAATGATAAAATTTAAGCTGGAAAAGGTTGAATTAACTTCTGTGACTCATTACAGATGCAAACTATGTACTAAGTGTTTCATTTCTGCTGTTTATTTATTGCAGCTCATGACTTTTTAACAATATTGCAGATTTAGAATAGTTTATGTGGTTTAAATCTGCTCTTGGGTTATTGTGTCAGTGGCATAAATTTGTTTCAATATGATCGTGTATTATTTACTTCAGCGATATATCGAACTTCAAAATTTGTTATCGTGACAGGCCTAGATTTCAGTACACGCCTGTAACCTAAATGCATCCATCCACTTTCCCCCTTTGCTGTCAGTAACACCTTGAGAATAGAAGTTTCACTTAAAAAAGGACGACCCGCTGTCCACTCATCACCCACCAACAATCAGCGTGTAGCCAAATGGACTGAGGGCCCTTGATGGAGGCCAGTATGCAGTAGGCTGTTATTATGGAGGTGGGAGTAGTGGAGTCCGTGACAGGTGGGTGCCATCAGGCTAAAAAGTGGGAGGTAGTGCACTTGTGGAGGGGAAGTGTTCTCTGTGCGGTGTCTGGAGAGAGACACCTTGACCTTGGTTGATGAAGTCGTACAAAAAAAAAAAAAAAAAAAAAAAAAAAAAAAAAAAAATGGTTAGAAAAGAGTCAAAAAAAAAAAAAAAAAAAAAAAAAAAAAAAAAATTGTCCAAAGTCTAGACAGAAAAGTAGTGATCTCCGAAGAAGCCTATGACAGCGCAGCCGGGATTAAAATAGAGCAGTATTAGCTAGAGAGAGCCGAGAACCTAAGCAGTAAATGAGCAGAAAGGTGCGCTTATGCAAAAGGCGCTTTGAAGGGAGTCATAAATGAATAAATATGTTAATAAAAACTGCTACGGTGCAAAATTAAAAAGAGTTCAAAGAGAGAAGAAATGGAGTGCCCCGCGGGCGAGTGCAGCGTAGAGACAGCCCACAGGATTTTTTTTTTTCTTTTATTGCTTTAAAAAGAAAACGAAACAAGTTAAGGAACAAAGATGTGCATCCCAGTGTGAGGTGAGGGAAAAGGTAGGAGTAGTGGCACAACGTTGAGAACAAAGAAAAAAAAAAAAAAAAGACACAAGAAAGTGAAAGTTAAGGGTGCAATATGTAACTTTCCGGTGACGTGTCCGCTTCCATGGAGATGATACTGCTTTGCCTGGAAGTGTTTTTATTGCTCAGAATTACCTTGCATTCTTACTGTGCGCGTCGCCACTTCTACCCAGATCTGACTTGTAATTTGGCCTGGTTGCGTCACCTGCTAGTCTCCTTGGAAATGTATAAGTTTAACTCCATACTGTGTACATTCCAGACAAAGGAATAACATCTCCATGGAAACAAACAGGTAAAGGACCCTTCATCAAAAAAAGTTATATATTTCACCTTTAAAGTCACTAAAAACTTAAATAAGCAATCAGTGATAATGAGGAGAATAACTTGGGCTGGTTGTGTCACCGACTTTTCTAATTGGAGATATGTTTAATACCATACTGCGTACATTCCAGGCAAAGGAATAACAAGTAGGTGGCAGACCCTTTTTCCAAAAAAGTTACATAGTGCATCTTTAAAGCTATTAAAAAGCTGCGTAATAAGCAATCAGTGGTAATGAGGCGAATCGCGGCAGGTGTTCATTGTAGCAGTCTCAGCAATTATGAACGGCCACTGTAGGATTAATACGCGCATAATACTGGGGGAACTCCACCAAAGCCCGAGCAAAATGAGGAGACTGCAAGATAAAAAAGATGTAAAATGGAGATAGTATAGTGCATTACAAAGAAAGGGACTGTAAAAACCAATCCCGCGAGGAGCACATGTTCGAAGACGCTGTGCTTTCTTTTGAAATACATGGAGAGGATAATGATGTCCTCAAAGATCACAGGGAACACGGAGCATGGTAAAGAGCAGGGTGACCATTATCTGCTGCAGTTACAGACACAAGAGGCCTCCCAATGCTCACACAAAAGGTTGGTCCCTAATGAGAGTGGAGCAGGAAAAAAAAACTAAAAAAACTATATGTAAAACCAGAAGGGGGGGCTGGCTTTCGTGTCAGGCCCCGACACGGGGTGGAACAGGGGGAGAAGAGAAGGGCATGTGTCGTCTCCGCGGAGTGCCGAGTGTAAAAGATGCTGTGTAAACTGGGTATTTTGTCTGAAGTGGTGTGTGTACTGTTTGGGATAGATTACTGGAAGATGTAGCTGGAGATGAATAAACAGAAATTATGGGCACAATTACGGACAATAGTTAGACCGCAACAGAAAGGAGGCAGGGATTTATAGGACAGCATGCCAATAATTGTAAAGATTTTTTTGCAGCTGGTTATTCGGATAACATTTTAATCTGCAGTTCTTTATACAGTTTGGGGTCTCAATTGGTGTTTGTAAAGGTGCACTATGTAAGTTTTCTGGTAGGGATCTGCCACCTGCTTGTCTCCGTGGAGATGCCATTGATTTGCCTGAAATGTTCCTCAGAATGGACTTCAGATCTCACGTGTAACTTGGTCTTAAAGCTACCATCTGTTTACTTGATTTTTTGTTGGGTAGGATGGGACGATTCACTTAAGTCACTATTCGATTTGATTTTGGATTTTCGACTCACGATTTGTTATTGTCTTTGCTTTTGATAACTTCTTTAAATAAACATTATTTCCTACCTTAAAACACAAAATATACCATTGACATTGAATAAAAAAATAAAATAATTGTTATGAATATAGATAGCATCTAGTGGTAGTATGTGAGAATATGACAGAGATGAGAGAATATTTTTTTTTTTTTGGACAATTTTTCATTACGTTCTTCAAAGTCAGAAGTTTACATACATTTAATTTGTTACGATTGCCTTTAAACTGTATGACTTGGGTCAAATGTTTTGGAAACTCTTCCACAAGCTTCTCACAATAATTGGCAGGAATTTTGGCCCATTCTTCCAGGCAGAACTGGTGTAACTGAGCCAAGTTTGTAAGCCGCCTTGCTCGCACATGCCCATGCCTTCCCATAAAATTACAACAAGATTGAGATCAGGCCTTTGTGATGGCCACTCCAAAACTGAGTTTGACTTTGACTTTGACTTGACTTTGTTATCCTTAAGCCACTT
>KN486165.1:88527-126885 GCA_000787095.1 Periophthalmodon schlosseri | reverse complement strand
TGGACCCTCTTCCTATTCATTTTTATTTGTGAGGTTTTTTTGCCCCAGGTCCCCAATTTTCTGTTGAGTGCTACTACTACTACTTACTACTTGCTACTACTACTACAACAATGACTACCACTACTACCACTACTAGGACCGCTGCTACTACTACTATCACTACTACCACTAGAACTGTGCCACCTATTACCACTAATGCTAATACTACTACTACTATGACTACTACTGCTTTTACTACCATACTACTACTACTTAAACTACAATATGCCGTACCCGATGCGTATCTAATATTCTTTGTTGGTACATCACTTGTTTCGCGCCTGCACTGTATGCCCTATAGTCTATCTGTGAATCACAAGAACCAGTGAACTATACTGTCTATGTGAAACAAGTGCTAAATAAATATAACACCAAAAACATGCAATAACCAAGGTCATTTTCCACATGCACTTGTATCATTGCAGCAGTGTTTGGCAGAGAAAGTGTCTAAAGCCACTGGATATATGTTAAAGTGTTAAACTTAAGGCAAACACAAAATCATACTGCATATATTCTCATGCAGAAAGTGCTAAATGATAACAACACCAAAATACTGTTAAAATCAAGGTCATTTTTCACATTTACCAATTTCCACGTAATATCGTCTGCCAAAAATATTGTCTTGCGTTTGGAAAAAAATATGTGCTGAAGAGTAAAATAAATGGTACAAAAGGTCAGCCAATTATGCACATTATGTATTTTTACTTGGATTTAATAAGCGTCTCCTTTTGTGTCTCGTTAATATGCAAGTTATAATGAATCACAAATAAATTAGTAAAACATTTATATTCTTTATTTTTCATGGGTGCACAATGTACTTTTCTGGTGGGGATCTGCCACTTGCTTGTTTCCATGGAAATGTTATTGCATTGCCTGGAATGTTACACAGTATGGCATTAAACATGCATCTGCCATTCCATTGCCGGTGTAATTCAATATGGAACCATGTCTGTGAAATCCCTCAGTCGTCCAGGTCTGATCCATAGTAAAAGCCAAAGCTGAATTTGTCAACTGGACAAAACGTTGTAGGAGTGAAGACGTTTTACTTTGGCTTTTACTTCAACATGGAACTCTGCAAAGCAACAACATCTCCATGGAGACAAAACTAAATTACATAGTGCACCTTTAAAACATAGTTCAGTTATGTTGACAGGTGCATATAAATGTAAGAGGTTAGATATTTGAGTATTTAGAGTATTTGCATGTGTAGTGAAATTTAAACATGACATAGTACATTTTGTGCATATTTTGAAGAATGTGTCTCATAATACATGGATTCTGTGTTTTTTTTATTTTATTTGATTGTGGTTGACATTCTCTCCAAATGTCTTCCTCTCCAAAGCAGTTCATCTTTATGCAGGGAGCGAATGGCCCACCAGTCTCTTGTTAAGTTGCGTTTCCAACAGTCTCTTCCTTCGCACTTCATTAGCGGAGGAGCTGATCACATTGATGTTTGAGGACATCAGGTTGCTTATTAATTACTCCCACAGAAACGCCAAAGAACTTCCTGTCCATGCTGATAAATTCACTGTTTTGTCGCCTATCGCTACAATCAGGCTGTGAATCTCTTTGTGTTGTGTGTTCTTGTAGAAAAATGGGTGCGAGGGAAAGCCATCGACAAAGGAGAGGTGGACGTGGGGACCCAGCAGAACCAAGCCATCCCCCCTGGTCTATTCTGGAGGTTTCACATGACCGTCCACCACCCCACCTACATCAAGTTCAACCTGTCGCTATCCCACAATGCACTGCTGGGGGTCTACGGCCGCAGGAACATCCCGCCTACTCATACACAGGTAATGTTACAACGGTTTATCTCGTCTTACGTTGTTAGTAAAATGTAGCCAAATTGACAAAATGATCGGGGGCTGGGGTACCTGATTCTCAAACTCTGAAAGTAGGGAGTATTCAAACTAGCTAACTAATTCTTAGCTTTCACAAACCTTTGGCACATACTCAAATGAATTATTTCTGGACATGTGCACATCTTACGAACTGCTTAGTGACACACACGGCTATTCTACTCATTTTCAAGAATAAAGCCCCCAAAAGTCCCCAAGCTTTAAATTAAATGATCAAACATATTAGCATGTGCTCTTGATAGTGAGACTTGACTAGGTAGCGTGGGGATGTCTTGCTCAAGGATACATAAACAGTATACGCTAGGTTAGAGCAACAATCAAACCCCAAACCTTCTGTAGTACTGTTATATCTTGCACCCACCATGTAGAATAATATAAAGGAGAAAAATATCTAATTGCGACTTTTCGGACAAGCATTTCGTTTACGATTAGATTTGTGTTTTAACAATGGGCTTCTGTCCAAAGTTCACATTTTAAACACGTCTAAAAGAACTGAATGAACTGACAAGCTAATACAAAAATCATGTTTCAGAATTTGTTTGTACAGATCTAAACTACAGGGTTAGCAGTTTTTATGCAAAATAAGACTGTTGTATGTGGGGGAACTTATGGTACTTCAAAAACTGCACCCTTTCTAGGCCTATGGCTAGAAAACTCCATTCCCCTTGTTGACCTTTCAGTCAAACCTGCACTGTGTTTGTGAGTGGTTTTGAGCACAGACATTGGATGTAGGATGTAGCACTTTTAAAAGCAAAATGTCTGCTGAAATAAGGTCAATGTTCTTTATCTGAACCAGGTATTGCTCACTCAGACACCTGTTTCTTTTGATAAGCTTGTGTTTGGCCTGTGTTTGTTTGGTTTCATAAGCCCATATATGTTAGTACATAAGCGCAATTTATATAACCTGAAACACAGGAAACAAATGGCTATTCTGCAACATTACACAACGTTACACCAACATAAAAAACACAGCATCAACAAAGATAAATTTTAGCTGTAAAACAATGCAAAATTCTGTAGATAAAGTGTTAAATAGATTCAATATTTGTAGAAAATAGCAGCCAGATGGCACATGAAACGCATAAGATCTCCAATTATAGCTGATTATCTTTTTCCCATTGGGATTATGATGGCATTTGCCTAGTTTAGTCCCTTCTGCTCAGTTCTAGTTGATCTGGTAAAAGGCAGTTTTGGATGGAAACTTGACTTTATTTGTTGGAAAAGTGAAGGCACGACAAACATAATTAGGGAGAAAGTCATTAGATAACTCTCCTCTCACAGCCAGGCTTTTCTCATAGGACAAAAATAAACATACAACTATATAATGGGGAAATGACTTGGATTCAATTATTTGATTATTTGAGATTCAAGGTCTGGTGTCAATCTTTATTATTATTATGTTTTTGTCCTTACCTCAAGCTTAAGTATCTGTCTATGGAACAAGATTGTTTTGCAAAGTTAATTATGTATTGAAGTCAATAAGAAATAGCCTAACATGAAACCAAAAACCTACGCCTTGATCTAATAAGGGTGCAGTTAACATAACATTTAGGACTAAACCCAGAACTAAACCTGGACTAGACTTGGACTAAACCAGGAATAGAACCAAGTCTATGTCAGGACTAAAATTGGCTCAAACCAGGACCAAACCAGGACAAGTGTGAACAAACCTGTAAAGGGCCCATGTTTGATTTTCTTCTCTGTTATAATGTTGTTTCCTCATCACAGACATACCAGGAGGTATGTTTTGTTTCATTCACACATGTTTAACACACAGATCCTGCATATTTAGGCTCCTCTCTCAAACGGAAAACACTCTGTTCCACCTTGTGATGTCATACGGTAATACAGGAAGTGCTCCACTGTCTTTTTGAACCCCACACACCTTCACTAGAATCATTTGGATCATTTCAGACCTGGAATTTCCAATCTCTACTGAACTAAAGGTAAAAGGAGCTGTTAACTTGAAAACTACCACTTCATGACATTGCAAAGTGGAACAGAACATTTTGAGCTTTGGAGGTGCAGATAGAATAATAATGCAGGATTACTCAAACATGTGTGAATAAAACAAAACACAACTCCAAGTATGTTTTTGATGAGGTAACAACATTATAACATAACTAAAAGCTCACAAGAGTCAATTTTGCGCAATATAGGACCTTTTATAGTCCAATCCAAGCTATTTTAACCCATGCATTTACTATTTTAGAGTGTTATATTGTAGTAAGTGTTGCCTGATACACATAATAGGTTAATACAGGCGAACAGCAGGCACCTCGATTGTCAATGTGGATTACAGTATGAAAGGAAAGACCATTGCATTGTTCTCCACTGGGAATGAAAGATCGTAAGAACAACTGAACATTCTTTAGACTTCTTTTGAAATTTTTCTTGCTTAGCTTCTCCTTCTCACAAAACACTGCAATATGTCTGGCAAACCAGCGCTGTCAGTACATTCATGGCTTTTTCGCTAAGCTTCCTTAAGACAAATCACAACACATGCGCTATATAACAAAAACAGAATACACCATTTTTAAACCACATTCTATCCATAGAGCAATTAGCATAACCATGAATCTTCACAGACACACTGAGCAGTCTGGGTGGCTTTCCATGCTTCTTGGGGACATTACATTGACTTGAATTCATTTCCTTGAGAGTGATCCTAACCTTAACCATAGTCACTACTTGCCTTATCTTAACCTAAAACCTAACTGTCATCAAAAATGTACCTGGAGTTGTATTTTGCTTAATCCACACTTGTTTGAGGAATCCTGTTTAGTTAGTCCGCCCCTCTGTGCACTCAAACATGTGATTCTGAATTTCCCCTTTTTGTTACGTCATAGGTTAAAGTTCAGGGGTTGCTGTACTGTCCATAAATCATCGCCATGTTCTAAGCATTTCTACTGTCAAATCACATTCATTACAACTGCGTGCTTCTGTTAGCATATCAGAAAAGATTATTGACCCTAGTTTTTTTCAAAGGCTATTCCCTCTGCTGCCAGTAGACGGTGTCCTACCCTTGTTCCCAGTACACGGAGCACATCTATAGAAGCAAGGTGCCTATTGTCAGAAAACAGCAAATATTTAAAGTTTAAAAACATGAAATGACAAAGCAAAGGTATGCATAACAGTACACATAATAGTTGTCCTTTAACTCATATTTAACCACGTTGTTGATGTAATAATGAAGAATTTATGTTATAAGGACATGATTTTTGTCCCCATAAGCAAGGTAGGTCCCCGTGTGTGTACCGATTTTATTCCCCGCAATGTGCTAAATACCTGTATGATTGTATGTTCGAAGCTGATTCTCAACCTGTGGTGAGGCAGGGTTAAGCACTGCCCTGACACATGTGACAAATCTATTGTTGTAACAAAGCCCTAATGTCTGTATTACTCTTGACAGCACGTGCTTCCATTATTATAGATGCGCTGACAACCTTCCAGCACTCACATGTCCAATCTGCTTCTCCGCGTGAAGTCTAACTATACATCTCCACACACACACACACACACACACACACACACACACACGAAGCTTTCTACCTCTGCTACCGCGCCATATGGAAAGTAAGCATGATAAATTCCTCACTATAGACAGAAAGGTAGAGGTGGCTAGTTAGCGCCTCCTTGGTTTAGGAGTAAGAGCGATTGTGATCAGTGTTGTGTACGTGCATGTATCCCCCATAGAAAACACACTGCATACAGAAAGGTTTAAATGGAAGTAAATAATGTAGTGTCAGACTGACTTCTGCTGTAGATTAGTCTTGGGGAAAATGAGAGAGGACCGGGGAGAAGTTGTGGAGGAAAGTGAGTTGACAATGCGTCAGTCTGCTTGGTCATTCATTCTGATGGGGGATCTCAAATGATACTGCAGTCAGTTAGAATTGAATAATGGCAAAACTCTAGGTGCTTTATCAATACAAGTATACAAGAGGTACAAATACATACTGCAGCAAAGATAATGTGAAAGTGGCCAAGAATATAACACAACACAATCATTTTGAATTATAAAGGTCCTACATTATGCAAAATCGACTAGTTTTAAGCCATGTTATAATGCTGTTACCGCTTCAAAAACATACCTGGAGTTGTGTTTTGTTTCATTCCCACATGAGTAACACTTTATTATTAGTCTGTCTACATAATATTCAAGTTAACAGCGACCTTTTACCTTTTGTTTAGTAGAAATAGGCAATTCCAGGGCTGAAATGATCAAAATGATTCAAGTGAAGGGGGATGGAATTTAAAAATACAGCAGAGCACTTCCTGTATTACCACATGACATCACAAGGTGGAACAGAGTGTTTTCTGTTTAAAACAAGAACTCAGGGTTTGTGTGAATGAAACAAAACACAACTCCAGGTATATTTTTGATGAGGGAACAACATTATGACATAGATCAGAAAAGAGCATAATATGTGCCCTTTAAATGTAAAAAAAAGAAAAAAAACAAAACAATTATGCAATGACAAGCCAATGATGTAATAACTTTGGTGAGCCAATAACGTAATAACATTTTGAAGCTAAAGTAATATGTTAAATGCCATACTGTGGGACATTTTGGCAAAGCAATAAAATCTCCACGGAGACAAGCAGGTAGCGGACTCTCAACCAGAAAAGTTACATACTGCACCTTTTAAATTATTAGGACAAGAGATGGATTTGTCATTATAAGAATGACCATGAATGGAAAAAAGAAAAACTCTCACTCTCTCAGTCCCTTACTGCATATATAAAAGTGAGGATTGTGGGTTATTGCATTTAAACTTGACAGTGACAGAGTGAGTTAAGCATATACCCACTAAACATACACAAAAATATGAAGTATGTGCCCTATTTAAAAATATAATGTTTAATCTGCAGTTTTCTTTTTCCAATTCTTCTTGTGCCTGCTTGACTTTCGTAATGTAAACGCTCACTACAGTATTTCTTTCTCCTACAAACATACTTTCCTCTTTTTGTAGCTGCCTTTATCTATTTGTTTTATTCACATTCACTTTAGTTCCTCACCTATTCTCTGTATAATAATGTGTCGACAAACAAGTTCAGAATGCATCTTTTGTTCAACAGCCTTGACTCGAGTCTTACATTTCCATATGCTATTTAAGTACAACAAAGATTCGCCTGTACAATACTGCATAAAGTAAGTGTAAACATGAGGTATTGTTTTGTGGCTAGGTGAGAAAGAAAGATTGATTTTTACAGTGGTAGTCTCAGCTGCATGACCTCCCCGTGCTGTTGTGAGTTCTGTCTGGATTTATTCAAATACAAGCATGGCAGGTCTAAATTGTCCGTATAGTCCACAGTCCAAGGTAAAGCCGGTATTTGGGGGGTATTTAGGGATGCAGTAGTACAGACAATTTGTAGTATATTTTCCATACAATTAGTGGCAGAAGAAATTGCAGAAATGAAAGCTGTGTAACTGCTGCATTGTTTATAATTATGGCCAAGTGCAAATTAATATGTTCACCATGTACCATGCTGTTTATAAGCACTTACTATCACAGTTGTTTAAGCTGTGATGTTTACTCTAACATAAGGACTCAGTTAAACTAACGTAATGTTGTTACCTCCTCAAAAACATACCCGGGGTTGTGTTTTGTTTCATTCACACATGTTTGAATAATACTGGTTTATTAATCTGTCTGCATCTCCAAGGCTCAGAATGCTCTGTTCCACCTTGTGATGTCATGAAGCAATAGTTTTCAAGTGAACTGCTCCTTTTACCTTAGTTCAGTAGCAATAGTTTTCAAGTGAACTGCTCCTTTTACCTTTAGTTCAGTAGTGATTGGCGAGAGAAGAACTTAGCCTAAATATGCAGGGTTTATGTGTTAAACATGTGTGACTGAAACAAAACACAACTCCAGGTCTGTTTGTGATGAGAAAACAACATTATAACATAGATCAGAAAATAGTGTAATATGGGCCCTGTAACATAATATGGATTATTAATACAGAATAGACTTTCTGAGCCCTGTTTAGTGCTGACAGACTGGATTTGGTCCAGTTTTAGTCCTAGTTTAATCTAGTTCTAGTCCTTTAGTCCTAATGTTGATGTGATGTGTGTGAAGTATGAGCGCCCCCTAGGCCTCATAGTGGCTGGTTTAAGCTTCAGCACCCTGTAGTAAAAAACAAGAACAAGCTAAACATACCTTATATTTCTGTTGCATTTATGCATGTTAGCAAAGGTGCTGTGTTTCCTCTGTTTTGTGATAGCTGAAGTAACATATGAAGACACACATCCACACGGCTCGTAGTAGTACTACAGTGCACTGGATAGCTGAAGTAACATATGAAGACACATCCACATGGCTCGTAGTAGTACTACAGTGCACTGCAGAATTGTGCTATACACGACAGAAACACAAGGCTGCGAGTCATCTGCTTCTTTAATACGGCCCTCGCCTGCATGAAGTGCTCTAATTAGCTGTTTTTGACACTGGTGTGACACACAACCCTCCAGGGGAATACAACTCAGCAAGTGCTCCACGGTTCAAGGGGATGTAGAGAGAGGAGAGAGGGAAGCGGCAGGGGAGAGGGAGGTACGTGAGTGAAAGAGAGGTTTAGACAGATAAAGTAATAGTCTGTTACTTATGAAAATCTGTGTGGTGAAGCGCGCACATGCTGGTAGTGCTACGGCAGTTTGTACAAGCCACTGCTGCTTCCACAGAAGAGAGTAGTGGTGGAGTATTTGTGATGTATGCCAGTTTTTAGTCTTTTTTTTTATGTCACTCTTTCTATGTGATAGCCACACACTGTGAAACTCAGCTAAACGATAAATGGGAAGGCTAAATGCTGAAGGTACTGATGAATTCAGGAAAAAAAAAAAAAAAATCTGAATATTTTTATCATTATCATTATTGGTACTATGTAATATTATCATTACACAACTTCCACAGGTGCAACATTGTTTCTGATAAGTTGAAGTACTTCAACAGAATACTGCAAAATATGACTCCAAGGTCAATTACAATCAAATCAGCATTTTAATGGTGTAATAAGCAAATTGAAAAAAAAAACAACAAAAACAAAACAAAACAAAAAAATACCCCTAAGGATGTACTTAAGAACTATATACAAGTTCATATTTCAGCCTTTTCTCAAATGTATGTCCCTATCATCTTTTATCTTAAGCTAATCTAAATATATCTAAAAAACTGCGGATGTACAAAATGCAAGTACTGTCTTTCCTTGAACTGCATTACTATATTTTACAGTGCATGCAAATCTGTTTCCCAGAGTGATTTTTTATGCAGGCATTTTTCCAATAGCGTCCCATTGGCAGATACACAGAGCTTAGTCAACAGCAGCCACACACCACTGCACTCGGTCTGGATTGCAAATATACCCGGCATTAATGCAGGTTTTGTGGATTCTTGCCTCATTCCGAGCGCTTGTATTTGCTGTTTTGGTCTGATAGTGTTACCGTATTGTTTTCAGTTCGACTTTGTGAAGCTCTTGGATGGAAAGGCCCTGCCCAGGTCTCTGACTGACCCCGTGTCGGCCGCCAAAACCCCCAAAGGGCTGCTGCTGAGCGGGCTCCAGGAGACCGGCTTCATCGAGTACATGGACCCCGGGACCTGGCACCTGGCTCTGTACAACGACGGACGCAACCTGGAGCAAGTTCTACTGCACAGCACGCCAATAGGTAAGGCTAATGACAAGTAATAAATTATCACCACCAACTGCATACACTATATATTCTGTTATAGAATTGTCAAAATATTGACACCCAGATGCGTTTATTTTTAAGTATTGAAACTAGATACAGAGCAGACGTCAAAAACTCACATAAATAGGACAAAGTTGGACCTTTCTTGAATATTTCAGTTTGGTATTTTTCTCAGTAACCAAGCTTCTATCCAGAATGAATATTTCAGAATGATTACAATTAGGACAGTTGCCATAGCGATTAACAATTTTAAACAGAATATAGTAGTGAGGAGTCCTCAAAATGTTGCCTTTAACAGGAAGATGTAACCCATGAATTGGACCTTATGAAACTACAATTGTTTTGTGTATACGTTACAAGTTATTATGTAGAAAAAAGAGTCAGTGACACTGGCCCTTGTAGATCAGAAACATTCCATAGGAGTGCCGTAGCAGTTCTGAAGATGCTTTGGCGCAGTTTTTTTTTGTTGTTGTTTTTTTTACCTCTCCCAATACAAAGGCACAAATGCTTCAGCTCCTGACCAAGATACTGTCTAAAATGATGGGTCTCCAGGCATTGTATGTGTATGTGTCGCACTGGTTGAAGGATGGGTCAGATATCGATAAATGTAATTAATTCTACAACTACATTCAGTCAAAGTTTTCATTTTCCAAACTTACAACCTCTTGAGCAACAACATCCCCAAATGTATTCCACCCACAATAAACACCACGATAAGAGACAGTCATGGACCAATCGCGTCAGGAGCCATAAGGATTTGCATGATATTTCCAATTGTTAAAAAGAGTATATTTATATGTTGCATTATTTTCTGAAGGAACTGAAAGAGAACTGAGTGAATTTAAAACAGTTTTACTCCCCTGTGCCCCCTTATTGTACTGACACTTTGCCTTATCTGAAAGAAATCAACCTGACACTGAAATATTGACATCACGGGTTTCCATGGGGACATAGTGTGAATTTCCATGTATGTCATTATGCCTGTATTTGCCTGGTAAGTCCACACTGATATCTCTCTGTATTTTTATATCAGTCTGGTCACCGCTCCCTCTGTCACACCTCGACTCAGACTAAGGAGCTCATTGGTCACTCATCGTTTTGAACAAAATAACATTTCTCTCACCTCAGATTAACAGTTTAGTGCTTCGCTCTGATCGGCTAATCGACTTGTCAATCACGCCCATCTGAACTCAGGGAGAATCACCAGTGACCAGACTGACATCTTCGTAAAGTATTGGAGAAGTGTGTTTTCTGGATCCCAGGCAATGTCTTTCTGGTTTTTGATAGCAAAGAATATCCACACCCTATTGTCTAACTGGTTAAATATACGCAAACAAGCTTAGCATTACTATTTTAAAGTTCAAGTATGATTATTTTATGCTATCCTCTATATGGTCGGTTGGACATTGAGCTAACTTTATTGCGTTGGTCCTCCAGTGCAGAAAAGCCTTGACAGCTCCCCAACTGTGACTCACTCTTCACTTTCCTTATGCCTTTTCACACATGTCCCCCGGAGACTGCTTTTGGATTTGTTTGACCATTGTATTTTTATTTGGGCAAAATTTATGGAGGTTGTCTTCTATATCTGTGCCCATGCATGTCAGGAGAAAGTCTGGGTGCTCACACTTTAGGACACTGCCATTGTGCTGTGTACCTAGGCATAAATAGCACCATTTTTATTTGCAAGAATTTTAGAATTTCTTTAGCATTTAACATTCTGTAGAGTAGGGTTGTCAAAACATTGATACCTAGATACTAATCGATATTAAAACTAGAATCAAAACTATATACTCATTACAACATGTATTTGAATATTTATATTACAGAATATTTTTAGAATGCTCTTGTATCAAGTAACTAGCACTTTCCTTAAAGGGCCCATATTACACTGTTTTCTGATCTATGTTATAATGTTGTTTCCTCATTACAAACAGACCTGGAGTTGTGTTTTGTTTCATTTACAAATGTTTAACACACAAACCCTGCATATTTAGGCTGTGTTCTTCTCTCACTCTGTTGTAATGTGGTAATACAGGAAGTGCTCCATTGTGTTTTTAAACTCCATACACCATTTGGATCATTTCAGTCCTGGAATTGCCCATCTCTACTGAACAAAAGGTAAAAGTAGCTGTTAACTTGAAAACTGCCACTTCATGACATCATAAGGTGGAACAGAGCATGAGGTTTAGAGATGTAGACATGCTAATAATAAAGGATTACGCAAACGTGTAAATGAAACAAAACACAACTGTTTCTGAGGAGACAACATTACAACATGGCTTAAAGCTCGCAAGAATTCATTTTGTGTAATACAGGACCTTTAATATCAAAATTGAGTTTGATACTTTACTATCATGACTGGTGCAGAACTAGTATCCCTTTACAATTATGTATATGTTTGCTATGTTTCTACTGTTCAATCATTCAGTCTGTTTCAATCAACCAACCCTTTATTTACAGATAAATACATGGATTTAACTCCGGAAGGGCATCTCATGTAAAGTCTCATGAAATAAAAAAAAAAAGATTATATGTGAAAGATTATTGCACAAATAAAGTCTCAGTAATGTGGACAAAACACTCCAACTACCAACTGTGCTACTCGTAAAAGTTTATATTATGTTGTACTGACCTTAAAGCCCTCTATGGAATTTGCATTTTTGCTCTAACTCTTGAAACAATGCATCATGTCCTTATCAAATAAATAAATAAATAAAATACAGTAGAAAAAAATGAATGTCCAACCAGCTAAAAGCATCAGTAGTACTATGTGACAATGGCCATGCAGTACATTTTCTGTCAGAGTTTTCCCCCTGTATTTTTCCTACCTTTATGCTCCTGTCTGTCTCTATCTCCCCCCAGCACACGCGTGTCCCTTTGCAACCCTTACGTCAAAATGCAGAAAACATCATGACGGGAGCCAGCAGTGCTTTGAAACTCATTGACATTTGAGGGGAACTTTTCCTATTATGCCAGTGAGCTTGGCCTGGCAGCAGACAACTGTTGGAGAAGGGGAGGACAGCTCCTGTAGTAATGACAGGCCTGGCTAACTGCAGCTCATTGCTATGACACACACGGATGGCAATGTAAATGGAAGGATGTGAATAATGCACAAGGCTGGATATAGACAAGTGGGTAATTACCAGGGCACTCGCTCCACTCCCACTTTGTCCAGTTGGCTTTGGCAGAACACACTGTTGAAATAACAGGGAACGCTCTGAAACATAATTGTAGGTACATACATAATAAACTACAAAGAGGCTTAATGTTGTGAAGATAAGCACATGTTTGTGGATTGGGGATAATCATACAGTTAGGCCTGTCACGATAAATACTATACGGACTTATCAATATATGTTAGATGGAACGGTACTTTTTGAGGTCAGTATGTATCGTGGGTACTTTTTCTTTGTACTACTGGGACATTTTTAGTTATTTTTCTGTACTGCAATGAGATTTGAGCTGTAGAAGGCTGAATTATGAACTTCTATGACTCATTACAGATACAAACTGTTACTTAAGTATTGCATTCAGCTGTTTATTTTTTCCAGTTCATATTTTTAATAATTTTGTACATTTAGATTACTTTTTGGGGGATAGTTCTGCTTTATGGCTTGGTTTCAATATTATCGTTTATTGTCTATGTTTACTTCAGCAATATATCACACTTCAGAATGTGTTATGGTGACAGGTCTACTTACGGTGGAGAGTGGTTTTAAGCTAGCATTAGGTTTTCTTCAAATAGTCAAATAAATATTGCAAGTGACAACCTTTTGAATGTAGCATTTTGGGCACTTATTAGCTAACACATTAAAAGTGCTAAAATGTCATATCTAATGTTCTTCAGAGGAGTTTCGTTGAGGCACACGTGAAAAGTGATAGCAATGAGACTGATTCTGAACTCTGACAATATGACAATTGTCGCTCGCCGTCCGCTCCTGTCGAGGGCTGCAAAATATATTGCAATCAAATTGAAATTGTAGTTTGAGTTGATGCAATTATCAAATCACAAAGGCTGTAATTAGACAATGGAAAGCTCTCTAGAAAGAAAAAAAAAAAATCTCTTTGCATAAAAATGTTATCAACACGTTCTGAATTGGATGGGATTCCTGTGTTAGATTATCGGGTCATATTTCAGTCTTCTCTCAGATGTTAATTCTCCTGGAGTTGTTTACAATGGGTGCTATGAACAGAACAGTTTTTAAAAATATATTGCATAGATAGCAATTTTGCTCCTATGATGGAATTAATATGCAAAAAGCCAACATGCATAAAAATTGAGGCGGAGCAAATGAAATTGTTTTAGCAGGACAACGCATTAGGCATTGTCCTGTGCATTTGATAGTGATTTTGCTTTAAAATGACCCACAGGGGCAGATAAAGGGCTTTCGCGTGACTGTCCCATGTCCTGAAGCAGGACTTGCAGGGCTTGTATTGCTTTGACGATCGAAGGCCCCTGCCTGATTTGATGTTTTGACAGTGCTCCACATCAATCTCTGGCCTTTTCTTCTGCACATATCAAACTTCAACAACAACATAAGAAGCCTATGTTTTGTGTGAATAAACAGCATCGCAGTGAAAAACAGCAGAGCGGATGTCTCACTCCTCTCCACAATGAGTGACAGCATGTGGAGCGCAAATACCTCTTCATCTCAATCTTCGCAAATATTTGTTGACACGGCTGCCGTCTGTAAGAACTGGAATTCACCAAAACCTATTTTGAGTCACTTTTTTTAGCCCATGTGGATAAAAGACCCAACTTTCTTCTGCATTCTTCTCTATAATTGAAACAAATACAGCGACAGCAGATGCAGCCACAATATCGCTATGATTTTTCAAAATAATTAATCAAGAGGTTTGGCCTGAAAGGGAAAATAATATTAACGGATTAATGTCAGGGTTCATTTGGTTGTCCATTTGCACATCTAACCAGGGATACAAGCACACACTCGCTGTTGTTCAGGAATCAAAGGCCAGTGCATTTTAATAAGAGAAACTCAATTCTGCAGTTTATGGAAAAACAAGGAGGAACGAACTTGTCCACTGTCAGGAAATGGAGCTTAAAGTAACTGAATATCACAATAATATCCTTTAAAAAATTGCAAATAGAGTAAAACGATAGCCACAAGAGTCACACAGTGCACTGCATTATGTAACTTCATTTATTCTGGCGCCGTTTCCATAGAGACGTTATTGCTTTGCCTGGAATTAGATTAAATGTACAGGTCAAATCTGTGGAGAGGTGACCCAGCTCACAGTAAGAATTCAAGTATTTTTGTTCGCTATAAAAATACCTGTAATTGAATAAACACAAGATAGATCTTAATGTCATAGTGTGAAACATTCCAGGCAGAACTATAACATCTCCATGGAAACTAGGTACCTGAAAAGTTACCTAATGCACCTTTAAATAGGATAAAAATCTAATTCATGACAAAGAAGTTTGAGTTGCCCAATAACTGGAAGTTTGACAGTTCAATTCCAACAAAAGTCCATGTGGCTGCATTTATGGGAATGACACTTTATCCATAATAAATACTACACTTTATAAAGTTATGGACTGGAAGGGCATCTGGCACGTCATGCAATAGATTCATCAAGAAGATTATGGATGACAGTAAAAGAAATGGTAGTAAGAGTACTTTAAAGATGCATTCACACTTGTTCACACTGGTTTGAGCCGAGTTTAGTTCCGATGTAGACTTGGTTTGGTCCTGTTAGTCCTTGGTTTGGTCCTGTTAGTCCTTGGTTTGGTCCTGTTAGTCACTGGTTTGGTCCTGTTAGTCACTGGTTTGGTCCTGTTTGTCTCTGGTTTGTCCTGTGGTTTGGTCCTGTTAGTCCTTGGTTTGGTCCTGTTAGTCATTGGTTTGGTCCTGTTAGTCCTTGGTTTGGTCCTGTTAGTCATTGGTTTGGTCCTGTTAGTCCTTGGTTTGGTCCTGTTAGTCACTGGTTTGGTCCTGTTAGTCCTTGGTTTGGTCCTGTTAGTCACTGGTTTGGTCCTGTTAGTCCTTGGTTTGGTCCTGTTAGTCACTGGTTTGGTCCTGTTAGTCACTGGTTTGGTCCTGTTAGTCATTGGTTTGGTCCTGTTTGTCCAGTTAGTCCTGGTTTTAGTTCAGGTTTTGTGTGTTATGTGAATGCTCCCTTACTGTATTGTAGTAATAATTTTAACTTCATATTATTTTGAAGTACATAGTTGCGGATTATGTGTCCTCCTTTTACCTCTGTGGTAGAAATCAAGCTGCTTTTGACCAAACTGTAAAAAATAGGTCAGCAGGAGCCTTGGGGGTAGAGCTCCAATCACCCAGTAACCAGCACACGCTCTTCTGTCCTTGGGCAAAACAATTCTGCTTCTCTTCACCTCTCACCCCTCTCCTCCAGAATGAGTCTGAGTGACTGGTAGTGGTTGGACAAGTTGGACCAGGCAGGCTTTAGGCACAATACAGTTGCCATATCTCCTTCAATCTGCCCCAGGGCAATTCTGGCTACAGATGTTGCCACTCACAACTGACCATGTTGTCGTGTGTTTTATTAGATTGTATACATCTATAAAATGAGTACTTAGTATTTGAACATATTTATTCCACTGTGGCTATCCATTATACCAAAGTATCAAGACAATTTGACCATTTACAGGACATATGTCTATTGTGTGTTGAATGTGGCGGATTATTTATTAAAATTAAAATTTTATTATATTATTATTAGTATTTATTTTTACCTTTCCTTTTTTCTAATTATGTTGCTTTTCTATAGGAGATACAAAATATATAACATAAGGATAATCTCATTTAAAATATGCGTTTTACCCAGCGTCCCAAATTGGCAAATGAAACTAAAAGAGTTGCTAGCCAAATTAGAAATTTACTTTTTGCTAGTTGGCGTGTGTAATGTTAAGCCTTGTATATGTACTTTACTATAAAAAGTTTGTCAGAGCAGAGGAGCTGTGTTGTGTTCGAGGCGTTGGGGCACAAATAATGAGCTTTTTGATGAAAGCAGACAGCCACAGTGTCACAAACGCTCTGAGTAATCCTCGTATTGAAACTTTCCCGGAGAAAAAAGAGGAGCCGCAGATCCAAAGCCGAGGCTCGTGTCTCTGGTCAGCTGCTAACTGTCCTACATCAGTCACATGGTATTAGATTTCAGCGTGATTTCTGCAAAAAACACCCTCGGCTGATCACAGGGCCCAGAGGGGACAAAATACATGTGGAACTGCACTGTGTGGGGTACAAATATGTGGCTTGTGTTCCATTGTTGGTTTTCAGAGGACATCAGAACGCTCTAATGTTGGATTAAGATTTGGTGGTTGTTGTTTATAGATTTTGTGATGCTTTAATACAATAATGTGTATAGTTAGTAATACGACACTGCAATTTCCCCTTTGCAGGACTAATTAATCATGCACTGTGGTGAGGGGTCCGCTTGTCTCCATGGAGATGTTGCCTGGCATTTTCCACAGTATGGCATTCAGCCTTTCTATCTTGCATTTATTCATTTACAGATGTGTTTTATTGCTAAGAAACACCTTGGAAATCTTAGTGTGAGCAGGCACGCCTATCCACACACCTGATCTGTAACTTGGCCTGGTGCTGTCACGTGCTTGTGTCCATGGAGGTAGATAAGTGTAATGCCACACTACACAACATTCCAGGCAGACTGCCCACAAAGTTACATAGTGCACTTTTTATACTTCTCTGGCTATAATTTCACTTAAATTGGAAAATGATTAACTGGCTCTACATTGCAATGAGTTTGCATTAGTGAAAGCAATCTCCAGACTTTCTGATCTACATCCAACTCATCACAGCAAACAACAAGGGAAAAAAACTAAACTAAAATAAATCATTGGAATATGAAATTTCTTCTGAACTCTTACTGTGAATTGCTATGCCCATATTTATGAAAAGAAACATAAAATGACAATATCATTAATCATTTTAAAATAATATTTCATAATATAATTTTAAGGCCCTGTACCTGATGTTTACTATCTTAAAAAAGTGAAAAAAGAACTAGTCAATTTTAAAGGTTTGCAGTGGTCCAAAGTTATTCCTCTCTCACCTTATGCATTCCAAACATCCTAGTGAGTTATAATCACTTTTCACAGCTGTCAGAGATCAGTATGGAGTTTTGCCATGATAGTAAAGCTAACAACAACTAGCATACTTACTGCACACTTCCAAATTATCTGACAATAAAACACTTTATGATTAGATGCAAAAAGCCCTCAGAGGACATATTTTGACCTCGAGAGCTACTTATACAATATATCTGTACTGGGGCATGACACATTTTGCTCAAACACATGGGGAAAAATCAGGTACAGAAGCTTCAAGTGCCTCTTTTAACCAGTTTAAAAAGCATTTGATTGTATTACTATGGACTTTACTCCATATTTGTCTGACTTGGGACAGGCACAGTTATAGTGACTAAATCCGAGCGATTGCCATTTAACTACATTGCCTCAACAAGCATTTTCTATTATGCAGTGGTGGTTATGTTTATTAATGCTCTTCTGAATTTGGCTTGCATTATATCACAAACCAAAACAACCCAGACTTTCATCGGTATTGATGAACAGATACAGCAAACATATTGAGACCATCTGTCGATTCTGAAATAGACCTTTTACGCCCCTCCCTCTGCGAAACCTCGGTTCCATTTTTTTTACCCGGAGCAGATTGGACGACTGCAGTGTTATTGCCATTTACATGTGACCTACAAACGGCCTAACTTAATCATTTCTGTCATGTTGCTAGCTCCTCTTAGCACCATCTCTTTTAATTCAGCCCGGAGCCTAGGCAGAGAGCGCTAGCTTCCTGCCGGGCGATTAATTGCACATAATTACTATACTTCATGCGCATCACACGTATTCTCCATAATTGTTCCTTTTTTACATGATTGGCACCGTGCTATTGAAGAGGAGAAGAAAGAATTTACCCTATATTAATATAACTTTTAGCAAATTAACAAGGAACAAAAAAAAAAGAAAAAAGCGATTAACTAAAGGTTGTTCCCACTTTAGCTGAGTAGCCATTTTAATTTTTTCATAAGCATCATAAAGCATGCTGGGAACTTTACAGGCTCATAAAGTACAATTGCAATGCTTATTTGACCAATCACACCGCTCGGTTGGAAGCCCCCATTTTATAATGGCATTAACTGCAATAACTTATGGCTTGAGTGATTCCTAACGGGGACAGGGTGGAGGAAGGATGTCTTGGAGGATGAAACCACACACACAGACACACAGACACACAGACACACACACACACACACACACACATGCATGCACACACACATGCATGCACACACACCAAGCACAATTCAGTGTAACAAATAAAGGCCTGACCCCTCATACATTACCTGTTAATTGCCTGGAGATTTTATAGTAAAGACATTGAGCTGACACATTGGCGGATTATATCATGGTTACTGCCAGGTTCTCTCCCACGCTGCCTCTGGAGGTCTTAAGATGGATACTTTTTATGTTTCTTTTAAAGGACCATCATGACCTTGCAGACAAGAGGATGTGTTATTTTCTAGTGCTACGTGATAAAGACGTTATTGTGGTCAAAAATGCTGGTCTCGAAATACATACCGTATGCAGTATTTGTGTGTGGTGTGCTCTACCTAAAACTAGTGCTATGGAAAGGGTTACAGAAGAAATGCCTAATCTAGGAGACAGATTATGACTACTAGTACTACTACTACTACTACTACTACTACTACTACTACTACTACTACTACTGCTGCTGCTGCTGATGTCCGAGACACATTTCTCCATTTGGAGACAGTAAAGGCTTATTGTATCTTATGTTACTACTACTACTACTACTGTTAACATTACTACTACTATTACCACTAACACTACCACTACCACCAAACCATACCTGTATAAATGGGCAGGGTTGCCAAAGGAATGCTCAAGGACAAGGAGATTATTTGTGACTATTACTACAGCCACTACTACCACTACTACTACTACCAACACTACGTCTTGCATTACTGGTGCAGCTTCTGTATGGCTGCTGCTGCTACCTCTACTGCTGCCACCAATAATTGAGCGTGCACTTACTGAGTAGTTTGGTGATTATGCTCTTCTGGTCAAGTACCCAATGACATATTTGGTGACATTGTAGTGTCAGAAGCAGTTTCCACATTGGTTGATAGTGCCTAAGTACAGAAAGTGCTATTTACTGAAGAGAGGTTCATCATGACCTTGCAGATTTGTTCATTATGTTGCAGTTATGTATAATTTAGAAAATGTTTGTCTAGTAATAGTATTGTAGTTATGCTGACAGGTGCCAGATCAGTAGTTTTAGTATTATATCGAGTCCATAGACTGTATAAAGAAGTGGACTAAGGGAGTGTGACATCACTCTGAACTGAGTGAGTGTGACGTCACCCATAGCGTTCAGCTCCAGACAAATGAAGCTTGTTGAGGCTAGAACAGTTATGTGGAAGAATTTGGAGCCAATTTTTATATTTGGAATTCTGACCGCGAGTATCATAGCAACCAAAGAGCCAATCTGGAGTGAGACTGCTGAAGGTAACGCCCCTTCCCCCCCGCACTGCTGGTTTAGCAGGGAGTGGGCGCTTAGCAACGTTCAGACCTGTTGCTAACACTAGCGGGAGCGACCTCGGGGAAATAAGTCGCCTGATTTATCTGTTATTAATGTTCATATCTTGATTTACGGACAAAATAGTGAAATAAAAATGCCAAGGTCATGCAGAGCAGGTTAATATGAACATTTTAAGACCAAAATGACAACCCTGACAGCAGCAGTTATGGAGAGAGGGGTGACAGTTTTCCAATAGAAAGAAATAGAGTCGATGGAGCTGGAAGCGCGCCCATGCTCACTTCCTAATTGGAACACAGCAGCTAGCGGGTTAGCTATGCCCATTTATTTATATACAATCTATGACTGAGTCATATACCGTTATCTGTTGACTTTAGTGTTCTTGAGCTTAAGTACTCTTTCAGGAGTACCTTGCTGAGGGATGATCCTATTGTGCATGTTTTGGGTTAGATGTGGGAAGAAGCCAAATGAAACCCAGACACAGGGAGAACTTGCAGCCTCACCGGGGACCTTCTTGCTGTGAGACAAAGTGCTTCTGCTGTCTTAGCAAGGTATTTGGTGCCAGACGTTATTACCACATTTGTTTTGTGCCTGTATATTGAATGCTAGTCTCCTACTAAAGAAAGAACCACCATGATCTTGCATATTTGTTCACTGTATATGCCATGTGCCAGAACCAATCTCCCACTTTCCCCCTTATTTAAAAGTGTCAGCCTGCCTGTGCCCTGTAGACGCAGGCTTGCGAGTTCTCCGGGTTTGCGTGGGAGCTAGCTTATTGCCACTCCTCCTCTCCGTCAGAACGTCGACAGGTGATGGCGGTGAAAATGACTTTGGTTAGTGCCGCTGATGCGCTAGCTGGCGGGCTAGTGGCAGGGCCTGTCTCATTAGCATGTGTGACACGCTCCTGTAGGCTATAGTAGCACATAGCATCTCCTCTCCTCCTGCATTTGTGTGTGTGTGTGTTTGTGAATGTGCTTGGTGTCACCGAAGGATTTGTCATCTGCGGTCCCAAAGCGGAGGGAGCCAGGGGACAGCGGTGGTCTTGTACGGGCCTGATCCGTGTTTTGGAGGAGCAGAGAGAGGGAAACAGGGTCAAATAAAGGATGACATCTCTGACATGGGTTTTAATTACTCCATCCACCTTTGATGGAGCACTTTTGAAGGCTGGCACAAGGCAACCTTCGCCAAAGTGCAAACTTGTACTTTTGCCAATGCCCCTTGCGAGTGGATAAAAGTCACTGTACACAGAAGGCTGAAATCACATGAGGTCATTTCAAGCCAGATTGTTGAGTTGAAAACAGTTACTTCAATTGTTTACAGATAAAAATAGAGTATGAGAAAGTCGTTTTCAAGTTTGCTGACCCTTGCATAGAGCTTGTCATCAGGAGGCCTGCCACTATAATTACTATATCCACTTATCGTTATATATGAAAGCTGGAACAATATATCTTTGGGGTCAGTATTTATCATGTGTATATTTTCTTTGCATTTTCTTTTTTGGATATTTTTTGGCTATATGAGAAGAATTAGTCATTTCTACGACTCATTATAGATACAAACTGTGTTGCATTGTGTTATTTATTTATTACAGCTCATTATTATTTAAAATTATTGTACATTTAGAACAGTTCTTATGGTTTAAATCTAATTTTGGGTTTTTGTGTCAGTGACATAAATGAGTTTCAATATTATCGTTCATCATGTATATTTACTTCAGCAATATATCACGCTTCAGAATGTGTTATCATGGCAGGTCTAGTCATCAGCCTGATAATCAAAGTGGTTCACAACCTTTTTTTGTCTCAACTATCTCCTAAGTGTTGTCTCACACTCTGATTACCCCCTGTTAACGGTACCGGAGTATCCTTAATAATTATACATTTATTTACTAGTGCAATGCCAATTATAACTTTTATATTTTCATGTTTTAATACAATGTATGCTAAAATTATCCTACAAAAACATTCTAAAGGATGTAAAATGTTTTAAATCTGAAATAATTCCAAGAGCCCCCAGTAAGTACCCCCTGGTTGGAAAACACTGATCTAACCCACAAACTGTGCAGTGAGTGGGTAAATCTAAGGCCCCTCACTAAAATGTAATGCAAATTATGACTATAATTTATTTTTAAAACACACTATAATTTGTCAAAACAACTTCACTTGCATCGTTTTGAAGCTCACAATTGATGTAGCAGAAGTGTCATTGGATTATTAAATAAATGGTTCACTCTCTGCCATAATGCGATTAGACGCTGGCTCCTGCTGTCAATATCATTAGTTAGCATGGCTGCTTCTCAGTGTGGAGCACTGTCAATTATCATTGCTATTTTTCTCACTTGTTTCAGTTTTATATTTAGATGAATTGGAAACTCTAAAGTTTTTCAGATAGAAACGATGGATGCATTTGAATGGTTACTTATCATTGTGTGTTACTTTTAGCCATTATCCAGGCATTCCCCACTCAAAAAATATTCTATACAAGAACAGATCATTAAGATACTTTTTCTTTGTACTAATCAGACATTTTTAGTTAATTTTCTGCATTATTTGAGCTTGAGAAAGTTGAACTATGAACTTATATGACTCATTATAGATACAAACTACTACGTTTTTTCATTTATTTACTGCAGCCCATATATATATTTTTAACAATATTGTACATTTACAGTACTTTTTGGGGGATAATTCTGTTTTATGTTTTGGTTTCAATATTATTGTTTATCGTCTATATTTACTTAAAAAATGTTATTGTGACAGGCCTAGATACCTGAGAAACTCCTATTTTTTTATTGGTGTACTCAAACACACACACATATTTTCTTACTGCCTATAGATCCTTCCTGAATCTCATCTGGAGTGGAGCGAGGCCCTGTGACCTCTAAAAGCTCTTTATCTCCCCTCTGTGCTGTGTGCGCTCCCATACAAGATCTGACATGACGGACATATCAATGGCACACACGGAGCACTGGAAAAGGCTGCAGGATAATAGAAACCCAGTGGAATCACATGATCAAACGCACCATGACACAGGAACGTATGACGCAATAATGTCCAGATAACTCAACAGACGTCCACTGATCAAAACCAACTGTATATGTGACAATAGTGACAAGCAGAAGCAAATTTAAAGGGCCCATATTACGCTGTTTTTTTAATCTATGTTATAATGTTGTTTCCTCATCACAAACATACCCGGAATTGTGTTTTGTTTCATTCACGTATGTTTAACACACAAATCTTCCATTTTTAGTCTGAGTTCTTCTCTCAAACAGAAAACATTCTGTTCTACCTGGTGATGTCATGTGGTACTACAAGAAGTGCTCCACTGTGTTTTTAAACTCCATACACCTTCACTAGAATCATTAGGATAATTTCAGACCTAGAGTTGCCACTCTCTACTGAACAAAAGGTAAAAGGAGCGGACTTAAAAACTACAACTACATGACATCACAAGGTGGAACAGAGCATTTTGAGCCTGAGAGTTGTAGACAGACAGGGTTGTATGTTTTGATGAGGTAACAACATTATACCATGGCTTAAAGCTCACAGGAGTCAATGTTCCGTAAAATAGGACCTTTAAAGCCCCAGTATGTAACTTTTTAGAAACAAAATAGACTAAAATAAAGCATGCTAGTTTTGGTTGTTTTTATTGGAAAAACATGTGTCCTTACTGTGAGCAGGCTTGCGTCTCCACAAACCTGACTCTTATTTCGCAGAAGGTTGTCTATGTCACACTAATTTGACTTTATAGCTCAGCTGGTAGAATGTTTGTCCACTGATCCAAAGGTTGGCAGTTCAAATCCCACTCCCAACATAAACATCATTGTTGAGTGGTCTCAAATCCCACTCCCAACATAAACATCATTGGTTGAGTGGTCAGATCCACTGGTCCACAGGTTGGCAGTACGATTCCAGCTCCCACAGATGAATGTTGTTGTTTTTATCCTTGGGCAAGACACTTAACCCCCCTTGCCCTCAGTGTCTGTGTACACTGGTGTATGAGTGGGTGTGTGAATGGGTGAGTGGATCCTTGATGTAAAGTGCTTTGAGTGCCTTGAAGGTGGAAAAGAGCTATAGAAAAATGTACCATTTACCATTGATTCTATGTACTATCATGTTTGAAGAGTTCATTTGCGAGATAAATTATGTTTGGAAAAAAATTAAAATGAGCTGTGGCTTGTATTTACCACTGGCAGAGTTCTGTTTTCAGTGGTAAGTTTATTTTCGTGGTATAAAATATAAAGTCATACCTCCTTCTCCTCCTCCTTCGTTTTAATGGCAGTGATAATTCTGATAATACCGGGAGCTTAAAATAACAAGAAGTACAAACATGTTATTGAATATGAAAAAAATAAGAGAAATGAGTTGTCTTTTTCTCGGAGTATCTGAGCCTTCTTCAACAGAAGCATAGAATTAGTCACGAGTTTAATTGTCTTGTATCACGCTGGTATTTTTAGCACTAGTCTTGATAACGCTTTTTAATACAGTTTATATGTGAGGGGAATTGTGAGGGAATTGTTTTTACAAGCCATTGGCACATAACGATCGACATGTCTCTATAAGTCTGTCCCCGGCAGTGGTGGATACAGACCGTAAAGGTGTACTATGTAACTTTTACAGTGAAGGCTGTACATTTTGAAGTACACGTGCAATTTAAGACGTTTTACAGGAATCACATTTTCAAAGAAGTATTTTTCCCCACCAATTTAAGAGAAAGCTCAACTGTTCTGAACTGTGGAGGGTACGCATGCTGCTCTAAGGTGATGTTACACAGTATGGCATTACATGTATCTATACCCATGGATACAAGCGTGTGACACATGCCGAGTAAAGGTCCAGATCTGTGGAGAAGTGCTCCGCTCACAATAAGAATGCATGTTTTAAGTTATTTTGAACAATAAAAACACCCAAATGAATAAATCCAAACATTATTGACATACTGCGGAACATTCAAGCAACGCAGTAATGAGGGAGTCATGCAGGAGGTGCCCTCTCTGCCAGAAAAAAGTTACATAGTGAACCTTTAAGCAGACCTATTATGCAAAATCGACTTTTTAGAGCTTTCAACCATGTTATAGTTGTTTCCCTCCACCTTTCTGCCAGAAAAAAGTTACATAGTGAACCTTTAAGCAGACCTATTATGCAAAATCGACTTTTTAGAGCTTTCAACCATGTTATAGTTGTTTCCTCTCACCATTTACTCACCCGAAGTTGTATTTGGAGTGATTCATGCATGTTTGAATAATCCTTAATGGCTTATTTTCAAGATGCCATATTGCAGATCAATCCCTGATTTCACCGCCACCGGCATACTACATCTGTACTTACTTCTTTCTCCAATTTTATTTTCTTAATTGGTGATATGCGCAGGATTTGGCAGTGCTGCATAGTCATTTTGATACAAATGAACAAAAAAATCTGCTGCTCCCTTGTGTGATCTGCAGCTATCTAAGAGGTGCTGACTCTTTGTTGTGATGCGGATTTGTTTCTTTTATTAAGTCGTTTTAGATGAATAATGAGGTTTAAAATGAGTAAATTAAAACATAATGATACCTGGGTGTCATAGATTATAACTATACAGCAGACGCAAGCACGATAGGTCTTCTTTAACAGTTACCGTTTGACAGATGTTTACAGTTTTGTATATTGCTGACACATTTATAAGTTTAGTCCCATTTCACCCTGAAATACTGGAACATTTTGCCTCTTCGACTTTCACTTTTCTAAATAAGTACACGCAGTACATCCACAGCTCCACTCTTTTCTATCGTGTGCATTTGTCAGATTCGATGTTGCTCCATCTGGTTCCAAAATGGCTCTTGTAAACAGTTTGTCGATTAGCTGTTGATGTTTGTAAATTTGTGTAGCGTGCGTCTCAACCTGTGTCTGTCTATAACGTGCTTAGTGCTACTGAGTGTAAGTGAGTGCTTGGCCCGTCCCTGGAGAGCGATAGCAGCTGGATCAGACTAATCTAATACTGGCCCTGTGTCTGGGGAGCCATCCATTGCTTATCAAATCTCTCATTCAATAACAGAAAGCTACGCCAGCTTATGGAGTTATATATATGTGATTTGGTTTTTGAGATGATGTTTTTACACCTTGGTACATTTCGGTGATGTGAGATCTCTTGTTGCAGACTCGATGGACGGCTGCTCCACAGACTGTAATGGGAATGGAGAATGCGTGGCTGGACACTGTCACTGCTTCGCTGGATTCCTGGGTCCAGACTGTGCCAAAGGTAAGTGCAATGTCAATAAAGAAGTCAGGCCAGCAGATGTCTAATAGGGTTTGTAAAGGAAAGGGTTGGCAATGCTTGAAATCCTAAAAAGTAGTTTTCAAAGTATTCAGAATCCAGCCAAAGAGTTAGAAGACACTGCAATTTCTGCCTGCCCCTACTCGGATAAAAAGGGGGTTGCATCAGAAAGTAATATTGTTTTCTTATCTAAAATATATATTAAAAGCAGGAGGGAGGTGATTTGCTTGGCTCATATCAGAGAGGAAAAGCTTACATTCTTGAGCTTGAAACTTAAATCCAGAATAAATTATCTTGAGGAGTACTCAAAATGATCTATCGATGAGATAAGGTTATTGTTATTTAATTATTATTTAATTGTTATTATTTAAAGAGAGGGTATTCCTTTCTACCATGTTTTAACGTTGTTCCCTCATCAAAAACATGCCTGAAGAGGTTTTAGATGTCATCCACGCATGTCTCTCCCGGGCCCTATTCCAACTCTAATTACAGTTAGGTGTAAGATTCTGTGCAATGCTCAGCCCACAAGTCTACGTCACCCATGCTCCCACATGACAATTCTCCATAAATATACAAAAACTTGATACAAAACTGTACACGGCAACTTCACAAATCTGATACTTTGTGCAGTAGTTTCATTAGCAGGATGCATGGTGATTGTGTTGTGATAGCGCTCTGAAGGGGGAGTCACTTAGCATGGGGAGCAAAGGGAGGGGAGACTCAGAGCGTCAAAAACAAAAGTGAAACTTATAACACATGTTAATATGCTGTGTTCTGCGAATATAACATTTTCAAAACAATAAAAAGTACGGTGATCTAAATGCAATGTGTTAGCAGTTAATACTCCATAGAAGTTTAATACCACCTCTTTAAACAGCATATATGTTTTCTGTGCAAATATTTCCAATATGTAATGTGTAAGAAAAAGTTCCATTGGTTTATCTTCGTACATAGATATTATTATGCTGTAAAGCTTGAATAAAGAGAATGAAGAGAGGTACATACACTGGTGTTCACTATGACAGACAGCTATCACTACAGAAATCATTTTTAGCAGCAAGGACCCATATAATCTGTTGTTCAGATTTGCACCACACTATTCACCTTATTCTGGAAGTTGCTGTGGGCACCGCCATTGTCATTGTATTATTTTGCATGGGGTGTCAATCTTGACAGAAAATAAGTTCTACTGACCTTATTTCACCCTACCCACTAAAATCTGATATAAAGTAGGTTGATTTGTGTAAAACGTTCTATGTTCATGTCATGACCAGCAAGTCAACACTGCACCGATTCTTTGGAGGATTTAAAACAGCTCTGTAGTCTGTATAGAACTTACTTACTGTCAAGATCGGCAGCCTCACGCGAAATAATACAACACCAATGATGATGGTGGTGCCCACGGCAACTTCTGGAATAAGGTGAATATAGACTACAGAGCCATTTAAAGCCTCCCAGAGAATTGGTGCAGTGTTGCCTTGTTGGAGCACATGAACATAGAACTTTTTACACAAATCAACCTGCTTTATATTTTATTTTTATTTTAGCAGCAAAACTTTTCTCAAATTCTCCAATTCTGAATAGGATTCCCGCTTAACCGGAAGTGCCACCACAAAGAAAGAATAAGTCTCATATAAGGCAAAAGTGGGCGGGGCAGAATAAGTTCAATAAAGTCTCATACTGGTGGCAGTGGCTCCGAGGTAGAGTACGGCAGAGTGTTCCAAAAGTTGCCATATCGATTCCCACTCCTTCTTGTGATACTCGTGCTGTGTACTTGGGCACTTCTATTTGTATTCTGTGTAACCTCAGCATTACAGTGAGTGTTACGAGTGCCCAGTAGAGACATAACATGCTATAAAGTTGTACCAGCGACATTTTGGCATTAAAGTACGCTGTCAGTTGTCCAATACAGCTCAAATTCACTTTTTATAATAAAACATTTTCTCAGCCTAGAGACAACTTTGTTCCTATTTTCTTACTTAAAGTGTCACCCGTGTATTGTGCAAGTATTCTGCCTTAAAACATTGCATTTACTTTATCAAAACCCCTTTCCTTTCTCTGTCAGTCTGTTGTTGCTCTTAAAACACACTTCTCAAATAGCCCGAGAGAACAAGAGCTGCACCATCACAATGTAGCCGTCTGATGTTTTTATTAGAGTTTTTGGACGAGTTTTAGGGTCACAAAGAGAAATATTCTGCACCAGACTTGAAGAAAGTAAGCGGTCTATTGTTGGTTTTGGTATTTTAATAGGTTTTCTGACAATAAGTGGAAATATAAAATGAATTCTTCCTTTGCGAGCACAGTTGTGTTTTATCTTCAGAGCTCGGGTTGCTTCTCATCCTAGTCGCTCTATTTTCCCTCTGCCTTCAGTGACTGTGTGTAAACTTATTGTAGCTGTTATCTGTCTCGTAGTGTCGTACCAGGTGATATCACAAATCACATCATTTATTTACGCTCATCACTTATTCATACACGCCTCTCATCTCCTCATTTGTGCATGTTTTAATATTCACCATGGAGAAGTTAGACAGCAAGTTACGGCAAGACTTGTAACAAAGAAACTGAATTTATTATCGGCAGAGCTAGTTTTTAACAAAAGATCAAGCGCATAATACAAGACTTCACGCTCCAATACTTCATAGCAAATTATGCTGGAAGTAAGCCTGGCTTTGGGTGGTGTCCCGAAACCATTTGAAGCCTGGAGTTGCCATAGCTGCAATGAAGTGAAGAGAAAGAATGTAAATGTAATTATATGTCAAACTGTATCTACTTGTATTGCTATAGGAAGTTGTAGGGGGAAGAAGTTATGTTATGTAAAAAAACATGGCCAAACATCTTTGTCAAAGCCTGATCTCAGCAGACCTCAGAAGCTCGATGTAATCCATGCATGTTTAAGTATTTTAGCGATCTCTCCTGGGTCCTATTCGAACCCTCCTTACGGTTAGTTGTAAGATTCTGTGCAATGCTCCGCCCACAAGCCTACGTCACCCATCCTCCCACATGACAATTCTCCATAAATATACAAAAAACATGATACAAAACTACACAAGCAACTTGACAAACCTGATGCTTTGTGCAGTAGTGTCATTAGTGGGATGCACGCTGATTGTGTTGTGATAGTGCTCTGAAGGGGGAGGGACTTAGCGCAGCAAGTAAAGGGAGAGGAGACTGAACAAAACTGAAAGTTATAAATCATGCTATACGTTGTTTTAATACATTGTGAATATAACATTTTCAAAACAATAAAAGGTATGGTGATCTAAATATGTTGTGTCAGCTGTTAATACCCCATTGCTGGGTTTGAGATGACATCACAACATTCTATTGGACAATAATATTTAATACAGATGGGGGCTGTTAAAATGAACACTGTTGAAATGCAGCTTACTGTTGTGCTATAGGGAGTTCTAGGGTCAAGTTAGTAATAGAAATGATCAGGTTCAGCATTTGTCAATTTACCTTTTGGATATTTCATGGTAAAGTGCAATGTAATCAATAGGGAAACTGGCCTCTTGCTGTCCATGCTTTGTGCAGTAGTGTCATTAGTGGGATGCACGCTGATTGTGTTGTGATAGTGCTCTGAAGGGGGAGGGACTTAGCGCAGCAAGTAAAGGGAGAGGAGACTGAACAAAACTGAAAGTTATAAATCATGCTATACGTTGTTTTAATACATTGTGAATATAACATTTTCAAAACAATAAAAGGTATGGTGATCTAAATATGTTGTGTCAGCTGTTAATACCCCATTGCTGGGTTTGAGATGACATCACAACATTCTATTGGACAATAATATTTAATACAGATGGGGGCTGTTAAAATGAACACTGTTGAAATGCAGCTTACTGTTGTGCTATAGGGAGTTCTAGGGTCAAGTTAGTAATAGAAATGATCAGGTTCAGCATTTGTCAATTTACCTTTTGGATATTTCATGGTAAAGTGCAATGTAATCAATAGGGAAAACTGCCTCTTGCTGTCCATCTGGGAGTATGACATCATCACATTTTAGAATCTGAAAACCACCAGTAGAAGTTAGACCCCTCTTTAAACAACTGCTTAACAGGGCTGGGCCGTTTAATGGGAATACCAGCTACCACAGTGGGGCACCGGTGGCAAAACTACCGTTGTGTCCTTAGGCAAGACACTTCACCCACACTGCTTAGTATGTAGCATGAGTGATTGGTGGTCGAAAGGGCCAATGTTGCAGACTGGCAGACTTGCTTCTGTCAGTCTACCCCAGGGCAGCTGTGGCTACAATAGTATCTTATCACCAGTGAGTTTGAAGTGAGTGAATAATGTGAATGAACTGTGAGGCGACTTTGAGCGTCTGGAAAGGTGCGTCTTACAAAATGGACAAATCTATTTTATCCTGTAAGATACTTTTACAATGCCGTTCACTATCCCAGCTGCAGAGCAAAACAAACAGTATCATAAACACAAGCAGATAGAGAATTACATTTAGCCAGCATCATCCACTTATTGACGTTTTTATTTTTTCCTCTGTGCCTGCATGGTTGTCATTACATTACCCACACCACCCCTCCCTCCCTCCCTTCCTCTCTCTCTATCTCTTTCTCTCCCTCTCTCACTCAATGGAGATAGGTTTTGCTTTGCACCTCATTCTTTAAAGCCCTAATGCTCTCTACCCTAATCTCCCGTTTTCACGATTGTTTTCACGGCCCGTTCGGATCGGCCGAGGTGACGTCGGGGGGATTTTCTACAATTCCTGGGTTGCCGTGGTAGCTGGGCTCAGGTGGTGCTTGAGTAAATTGAAACAGCGTGAGGGATAAAGTCGTGCATGTGTGTATAAGTGCGCTCGTATTGGTGTTTGCGAGAAAGGGGGGAGAGACAAGGAGAGGGACAAGAGAAAGGGGGAGAGAGAGAGGTAGAGAGCGAGAGAGGTAGAGAGAGGGAGAGTTTGAGGATTTGCTGAATGTGCGGAGATAAGAGAGCGTGGACCCTCTCGCGGTGGGTTACTGTAGGTCTCCTGGCTAATAGACTGCAGCAGCCTGTTCGCCAGTGTAATCTATGTTTGTCCCATTTCAGATTCATGCCCGGTCCTGTGCAGCGGGAACGGCATGTACGAGAAGGGCCGATGCGTGTGCCTGCCCGGGTGGAAGGGGGCGGAGTGTAACGTGGAGGAGGGGCAGTGCATTGACCCCACCTGCTCCAACCATGGCTCGTGCATCCAGGGCATATGCATCTGCAGCCCCGCCTACAAAGGGGTCAACTGTGAACAAGGTAAGGAATAGAAGGCCCATTAATAACTGTATTAATAATCAACCACATTATGATTACAGAGCTACACCACAGCAAATCAACATAGTCTAATGATCCATACGCTTAAAACCCACGGAAGTCGTCGGAAGTAATCAAATCTGGAAGGTGAACCCAAGATGGAGTCATAAAAATAATTTTCTTCCGCGTTACTTCCTTGATAATGACTAGCACCTCCCACCATGTGATGTCAGAAACGTGTACCGCGTGATCAGTTCTAACCAATCAGTGCAATGGCGGCTAGAGCGGGGATAGCGTGGGCTCTGAGCAGGGCTAGGCTAAATCTTACAAAGCTAACTTTTAGGTGTTTTAAGGACTGAAATTGTTTAAATTTTCATGTTGTGAAAATACAGAAGAATCTTTGTGAAAGCTGTGGATGTCCTATCAGCAGAACACGGACAGTTTGAATTCCTACAAAATACATTGTGCTCTATGGGAGAATTCGTTCTGGGCCCAAGCTCCTGGGAGCTGCAGTACCTATGGAGCGGCCACTAGTGGATCTCGCCCCAGGACAGAGGGGGAATGTCTTATCCAGTCGTTATTATAAATCCATGTTAAAGCCCCAGTAAGTAACTTTTTAGCCCAAACATATACTAAAATAAAAGTTTTTTGTTTCTTTTTTTTCCATTTTTGATGTTTTTACTGTCATGAAAAACATAGAAAAACATGCTTCTTTGCTATGAGTTGGCTTGCATCTCCACCAACCTGATTCTTATTTGGCCAGGAAGAGGGCCTCCACCTGCTTGTCTCCATGTTGTTCCTTTGGCTATAGTCTTCCACAGTATATCATAAAACTTGCCTGTCTCTATGGAGAATGTTCTAAACTGTGGTTTTAACTTTCTATTACCATGGGATAATGCAGGTGAAATGAAAGTTGCATAGTGTTGCTTCAATCACAAATCTCATTTCAAATTTCATATAAACAATGAGGTAGGCTATTTGACAATATTCAACCATTTTCTTATGCTTATCCGGGGCCGGGTCATGGGGCAGCAGTCTAAGCAGGGATTCCCAGATTTCCCCTCACCCCAGGCACTTCCTCCAGATCCTCTGGTGGGACGCCAAGGCCGAGAGACATAGTGCCTCCTGCGGAGACCCATGGAGGGACTATGTTGGCAATATCCACTATCAGCAATATTGCAAATATCTGTATAAGTCATTTGTGTTATGCATAAAATGACCTTTAATTTATTTTCTTACTCAAGTTGTGTATTTTTTATTTAGTCTACTTAGTAGTGGGCTAAAGCAGCCCTTACTAACATGTAGCTTGTTAGTAGCCTAGTAATTAGGGTAGTAATTAGAGTAGTCAGCCTCCTACTGCTGCCTCTAATTTGGTAGCTGAGCAAAAAGCTAGGCAAATTAATCAATCAGTTTACTCAATTAATCTATTAGGCCAGTTCTAGTTAGTCCTCGTTTGACATAAGGAAAGGAAGTCCAATAGCAGCACTCCATATTCAGCCTCTACAAGTCATAATGCCCTCAAGTGGCCAAAACATTGTTGATTATTTGCTGATTAAAACAGTATAATAGACCACTAAGCTACTTCCTTGATTAGTGATTCAACTAGCTCCGGTCCACTCAAAAGTATTTTCCTCTTGTGGGCTATGATGAAATCACAGGCCAATGAAAAAATCCCATTCAACAGAACAGTTTTAAACCTTGAGGAGCTAAACTTCTCGGGTATGCAGATGGAGATGGTAATGTGAGTCTAAGTAATGGAGTATGAATGACAGTGAGTGGGTGTAGCCTGCTAACATGTATCAGTCTGCTGCACAGGTGTTCTCTATTAGCGGCTAATTAGCTCTACAGTGGCAGATGTTAGCAGAGACGCTAGTTTGAAAACTCAAACTATTTCTCTAAGTTTTCCTCTAACTTTGTTCTGAAGAAAACTATTATCAGATTTGACAAGTCAGATAGCTTAGTGCAGGCGAGGACAGATTTATGGAACGACTGAAATGACTGTCATAATCTATTTGACTACATAGCTTAGGTTAGGCCTACATACTGTAAAATTAGCTCTGTTAGCTCTTAGCTCAAAGAAGAAAAAAAGACAAGTCATGGCAAGGCAAGTTTATTTTTATTTCACAGTTTGTACACAGAGTAATTCACAGTGTTTTACAGAATAAGAAAGACATTAAAATCACAATATAAACAAATCAACATACATAACATAACATAAATAAACATCATAAAATGAACATTAAAAGAGAAGAGTGCAGAATAAAAACCTTTCAGTCACATGCACAGTTAAACAGAACCATTTTGAGCCTGGATTTAAACATTGTCAAAGTAGAGGCCTGTCTCACATCTTCCGGAAGACTGTTCCAGGTTTTAGCTGTATAAAACTGAAACGCTGATTCCCCATGTTTAGTCCTGACTCTGGGCACCAGCAGGAGGCCAGAAGTCCTCAGAGTGTGAGATGGTTCATATGGCACTAACATGTGGTAGATGTACTTGATGCTACGCTATGTAGAGACTTATTACAAACAGAGCTGCTTTAATATATATTAAAATTCAAGCCTGAGTCCATTATTACCCCTAGATATGTTGTATATATTATATTAAAAATCATCAAAGCAGCCACCTTTTGCTTTGCTGACATTGCTGCAAACCCTTGGCCTTGTCTCAATGAGTTTCATGATGAAGTCGTCTGAAATGGCTTTCATTTCTCAGTTGTGGTTTGTCAGAGTCAAGAAATGCCAAGAGTTCAAAGTAGTGATAAAAAGAAAAGGTGGCTATTGTAAAAATCTAAAACAAGTTTTTTTGAGTTAATTCTTTGTTTGCTACATTCCATATGTATCATTTATAGTTTTGATGCTTTCTGTGAGAATCTACAATGCAAACAGTCATGAAAATAAAGAAAAAACTAAATTGAAAAAGTATGTCCAATGATGCACATTTTATTTCATTAAATTTTGTGTAACATTGATAGTGATTTTATACAATTTTCCTGACTAGCCAGTGCCTTTCACATTCTGTTCAAATCCGGAAGGATCTGGAACCGGATAATAAATCCTCCGTCCAAACCTGAGACGTTCAAACCACAGTCGGCAATTTGTATCACGTGTTTCTCAAATGTGGAAGACACCTCCTCTCGAAAATTCTCGTATCCTTCAGAACAAAATCGATAATTCCTTTTACCTGAGATAAATAAGAATTTGGTGCTTCAATTGTTGATTCTGCAAAAATCTGTGCTGTTTCCCAGTCCTTTATGTTCTTTTTTCCCTTTTTTACGTGTAAGCCGCCATGTTTGTTTTTGACAAAAACAACCACGCGTTTCTGATTGGTTAATCCACCTGTCAATCACACCTTCTGAAATTAGGTAGACACGTTACGGCTCCAGATCCGCTTTGTAAAGTTTTGTCAAAGCGTGTGGTTCTGGCTGGCCAGGTAACCAGGCTAGTAGGCTAAAATTGATAAGCTAAATGACTGCCAATTGGTGCAAACTTCATATTTCATAAATCATGCCAATATACAAAAGGTTACAGTGTAATCCATCTCTTCTTATTATGTGAAATTTATTGCCTGAAAGATATTGTTGATTAATCACCTTGCTGAATAGGAACAGCATGTTAAAGCTGGCATTTCTCCTTGAATAGAAAAAAAATAAAATAAAAAAAAATAAAAATTATTATTATACGTCATGGCATTTATCCCTCTTAAGCATAAAAACAACAGGCGCGATCCGCAGCACTGACTCACTAATCTCGTGCACCTACGGTCTAATTAAAAACTTGGCGTTGATAATGTCCCACTTGCAGCGCTCTATTGTAAAAACCAACCAATAAATTAGCGAGCACAAACAGAGATATTTCAAACGATCGCGTCCCAGCCTGGATCATAGTTGGTCTGTCTGGCTCTGCTCTGTCGCCTCCGGCCCTTTAAGTGTCTACGGGGACAAAGTCAGGTGGTTTGACCTTGAGATAGAGCTATGTTGAACTGTGCTCAGGTTTGGCACGCTATTCAGGGCTGTAATTACACACAGTCCAACCACGGACCTCATTTACACACACACACACACACACACACACACACTCATATATATAACCACGTTGGTATCAAAAGCCTTAAGTGTCCCGTGAAGTGTAATGTGGTGGAACCGATACAGGGATTGTGGCTGGGGTGGTTAACTCCTGGATGGGATGCAAAGAACACTGCTTTCATACTCGCTGAGCTGGTGATTATAATGAGAACCCCCCTCTCCTCCTCCTCCTCCTCCTCCTCCACCCTGACGCCCTGCTGCCCCCCGCACCTTCTAGTTCTCCCTTTCTCATAAATGCCCTCTCTTTTCTTTTTTGTTACCATAGCAATGCCTGGTGTTTGAATTTTAAGACATATTGATGGATTTCAGATGACATCACAACATTTTATAGGCCAATGTTGTTTCATACAGATGACGCAGCTAAAATTAATATTGTTGAAAGATTTGTGTTTTAATTCAGTGAGTTCTAGGGTTTTGAGAATCATAGAAATGATCAGATTTAACACTTTTGGATATTTCATGGCAAAGTACAATGTAAACAATAGGAAACTATCTCTTCTGCCCAACTGTATGACATCATCACCTCCTAAAATCCGAAATCCACCATTAGATATCCATGCAATTTCCTACGTTTGGACCAAACTGTAGTATATTATTCTAAACTCAGCTACTGTCCGTAAAGTACAATACTCGACAAAAGACTACATTAAAAGCTCTATGTTAAAAACTGTTTTAGTCATTCATTTGTGCTGGGACTGCTTAGTAACGTCCAATATTATCCCAAGACCAACCAGGAATCAAAACTTGGTATTTTAGTTTCCCAAATGCACAGCTGCACTACACACAGTACTAACTACGCTGAATAAGACCATGTCCAAATAATATGTTTCCATAATGAAGTTACAGTGAAATATAAATACAGTAGGAATAGTATCTCTTGGGCTCGTGGCTTAGTCTAAGACTGGGACATAATCCTGTGATAGAATTTAAAACAACTGCTCCTTGCCTTCCCTCCAGGTGGCATGGCAACTGTTAAAACCATCTTAGTACAAAGACAAATAGACACATGCAGAGCAGTCTTTTTCTGCAAAAACAGGCCAGTGTTTGTTAACAACCGATTTGAAAGGTGTCGAAAGCTTCTGCTTCTTGGATCAAAACAATGCGCTAGTTTTATACATTACATTCAACACAACGAGTCAAACTTGTGAAATTATCCCCAGTGGTGAAATGTAGTGCCACTTTGAAAAAATAATTCACCGAAAGCAGGAAGAAATATATGCATATATTTCCTCTAACACTGTTTTAAAATTATATTTATGAAATTATTTGGGAAAAAAGAAACATATGATCTTTGCAAATTTGCGTAGTGTATACTTAATTACAAATACAGTATTTTACCTGCATTAACCAATATTGAGTTAACTTGTCCATCTGTGTGTGTTTACAGTGGACTGCATAGACCCCCAGTGCAGCGGGCATGGTGTGTGCGTGCGGGGGGAGTGTGTGTGTCAGGCGGGGTGGGCGGGTGTGAGCTGTGAGGACCCCCTGCCCGCCTGTCAGGAGCAGTGTTCAGGACACGGAACCTACCTGCCCGAGAGTGACTCCTGCACCTGTCAGCCCAACTGGACCGGCCCGGACTGTTTCACTGGTAAGACCTGCAACACATCCATGTTCATGTAAAGAAGTGATGGACAAAACTATGTAAACGTCTAGGTATTCAGCTCATTGTAGGGACCCAAATCTGTATACGCATTCAATTTATGTGAACCTGCCTCCCTTATGGGCATTAATATCAGCCCCCTGGCGTAAATTGTTTAATAGGTCTTCAAGAAGCATTGCATCTGGGGTATTTTGGTTCATTTAAAGTCAATTCTATACACCCGTAGACCTGTCTCAATAACAATTTTTGAAATGCCATATGTTGCTACAGAAATCAATGACAATATAAATGATAAGAATGAAACTACTTCATGCCACTGACACAATACTGTAAACCAAGATAGTTGCTGAAAGTACGACCTGCAGTAAATAATTAGCAGAATTAAAGACTTAAGTAGTTAATCAGACTCTATTATTATTCAATCCTAAGACCTCAAATCTTATAATACTACAAAGAAACTTGTACTACTAGTGCATGAAAGTATATATGATGAATATTAAGCCTAAACATATGATCACAATCTTATTAGTTATTGAATTAGTTACTGAGTTACTGAATGAAGAGTCGATATAGTAATTATCATGCCAGACCAAAACGTAGTCTGAGCTTGTTTTTGGCCTGTGCCTGCCTCCATAAACTAAAATAAAACACGTATAACATTTGTACTGGATTGCAAATGAGCTCAGATATTGTAAGCAGGAAAAAATAGATCTTTTTTGTCCTCCTCTACCTGCGAGAGGATTCATGTCTGTACATGAAAATGAGGTATAAAACAGTGTAAACGGCTCATGGCACGTGCCAGTGTGTGTAGCTTACATATGTAGCATGGTGCTGCCAGGGAGCGTTCTGTGTGGGTTTGATCGACACGAGAGAAGCATGGACCAAAAAGCACTCTGGGAAATGAGTGTGTTTGTGCACTTTTCATGCTGCTGTAAATGAGATTTCCCTTCATGACTTAGTGACGACAGCAGCTCGCATGCCCGTTTGCTCTCCCCCTGCTTATATCCTCTAGGCTATCTCTTCCCTTT
>KN486165.1:58508-78656 GCA_000787095.1 Periophthalmodon schlosseri | reverse complement strand
CCCCCTGTCTCTCCTGCACCAGAGCCCCCTCCCCCCCACCGGCCCCACCCACAGCTTCTACCGCCGTATACGCTTTCTCCTGGGCAAGAGCGCCACCCACACCCTGCCCGGAGAAGTGCCCTTTGATACCAGGTAGGTTTAGTCTGTGTGTGTGCGCCAGTGTCAAACTGTATTCACTATTTGTGCGGTATGTCATTGAGTTGTCCTACAATTAAAGGGAAAGACCTAAAGGAGTAAATCTGTGCATTAAAGGGAAGGATATTTTTTGTCCATCTATAATTAATATTTATTCAAAGCTTTTTAATGCTGTAGCGTATTATAGCTGAGCATTTGGTCTGGCTGAAGTAAGCGTTTTCATTACACCACTGATAAAAAGCATTATTACTTTCTATAGAGTTTTTTTTTTTTTTATTCCCTCTTAGCCCATTGTCTTTAATTTCAGAATGCAGCCACAATTTTATAATTTCTGAAATGTAACTGTAACATTTTTTTTTTTTTATTCCCTCTTAGCACATTTGTCTTTAATTCAGAATGCAGCCACAATTTTATAATTTCTGAAATGTAACTGTAACACCCACAAACTTAATAATCCTTGCCAACATAATAAACCCATGACTATTTTTAAAACTAGTGGGTTAGTTTGAACAGTTTGCATTCATTGTTTTTAACCCATAAAAGCTGGTATATGGTCTGGCCCAGAGCTGGAAAGGACTGACCATAGACTGTACGTATATATAAATGGACATAGAAAACCTGCTAGCCGCTGCATTCCGAATAGGAAGTGAGCATGGACGCACTTATGGCTCCATCAACTTTGCCTTGAAAAAATGTTGCCCCTCTCTCCGTAACTGCTGCTGTCAGGCTCGTTATTTTGGTCTTAAAATGTTTGTATTAACCCACTCTACATGATCCTGGTATTTTTATTTCGCTATTGTGTCCGTAAATCAAGATATTAACATTAATAACAGACAAATCAGGCACCTTTTTTCCCCAAGGTCATTCCTGGTAGCATTAGCAACAAGTTTGACAGTGCTGCTAAGCGCCTATTCCCTGCTAAACCAGCTGTGCGGGCGGGAAGAGGCGTTACCTTCAACAGCCTCGCTCCGGATTGGCTCTTTGGATGCTATGATACTCACGGTTGAATTCCAAATATAGAACTCAGCTCCAAATTTGCCCCTATAACTGCTCGCTGACTGGAGCTGAACGCTATGGGTGACGTCACCCTCCCTTAGTCCACTTCTTTATACAGTCTATGGGATTGATATATGTTAGATTTTTTTTCTATAGACTTAGTACTGATTCATTTTAACATTTGCACATTTGCTTTTGACTGAGTGTGCCATGCCTTTAATGTCACTCCCGTTACTCCCTAAGGTATACTATTAAGGTATAGTTTGTTCAGCTTCTCCTGGTTTGACCCTGGTTCCTCATGTGTCCTGCGTTGAAAGGACATGAATAGTACATAATGGTGTAATCTATCTGTGCGTTAAAATAGTCCCTGGTCATTATTGGCGTAATGACAAAGCCTGCGTGTGGCTGTGATCGGGCTCCTTTATGTGGACCCATGTCTGGTTGCTCCTCCTGGGACCTCCTCCGCTCTGAACACTGTCCTTCAGACCACTGTTTGTTTGTGCATTAATGCTTAATGTGTCATTCACTGACACCAGTTGTAAAAGTGTCAGCATCAATATTTCAGAGCTCACATCTCGCTGCCGCCGCTGCTGCTGTGGAGGGCGTCCTAAAAACTTCAGATGGGAGAACACAACAAATCAACAAATACTTCAGCTCATGTCTCAGGAAAATTGATGTTTCGGACTCAAAGCTGTTTAGTTTGGGGCTATAATAAGAATGAGAGCAGTAAAATGCATTCTGGGTAAATTACGATTTTATTTCAGGCCAGATCGACTAAACATAGTGTCTGTCTAAAAACTTAACTCATAGCTCACTAAAATTCATGCTGGCAGATATGATTACAGGCTGTTTAGTTCGTCACTGTAAAAAGATAGATAAGATAGATAATTATATTGTCAAGGTACACATTTTTTAAAAAGCAATGGACCAGAAAAGTGCCAGAATTGTTTAAAGGGCCCATATTACACAAAATGAACTCTTGTGAGCTTCAACCCATGTTATAATACTGTTAGTTCCTCAAAAACATACCCAGAGTAGTCTTTTGTTTCATTCACACATTTGAGCAATCCAGTTTTATTAGTCTGTCTACATCGCCAAAGCTCAAAATGCTTTGTTCCACCTTGTGATGTCATGAAGCAGTAGTTTTCAAGTTAACAGCTACTTTTTAACTTTAGATCAGTAGAAAATTCCAAATGATTCTAGTGAAGCTGTTTGTTTACAAACACAGTGGAGCACTTCCTGTATCACCACATGGCATCACAAGGTGGAACAGACTGTTTTCAGATGAGATAATAACTCAGCCTAAATATGTTGTTTGTGTGTTACACATGTGTGTGAATGAAATAAAAGACATTTAAATGTCCAGCTATGTTTTTGATGAGGAAACAACATTATGACATAGATCAGAAAATAGCCTAATACGGGCCCTTTAAGTGGAAATCCCATTCATTTCAACTGAGAACTATAGAACAGTATTGCTGCTAAAATGTTACATTTGTGCAAAATGTTCAGTGTTCATGTGCACCAAGTCAATACTGCACCGATTCTCTGGGGGGTTTAAAACGGCTCTGTAGTATAGAACTTATTTGCTGTCAAAAACGGCAGCCTCATGCAAGCGGCTTTGTAATCTGTTTAGAATGAATTTGCTGTTGAGATTGGCAGCCCTATGTGATATACAACCCAGCCAGAAAAAGGGCCCCGTGGGAACTTCCTGATTAAGGTGAATATAGGCTCCAAATGAGATGAGACGTATTTTTTGCCATCCCCTAATTCCGGCTAAATCCCATTTCTCTGACAAACAACAACTTCCAACCAATTACTTCCTGTCTATTAGCCAAATCCCACTGTCAGGAAGACAATTTATCCAGTGAAGAAGCCCCTCGCAGTCTGAAAAATGACACTGACAGCGCCTGTGGTCTACAATGGAGCGCTCCGGCACTAACACTAATTGTTCACTGGGGCTCCGGACACTTCCTTTGGCAAACATGGAAAGATGGATGATGTCCCGCTCAGTTTTCAGTTACTGTGGTCTCTGCGAGCTGCCTCTTCTCATCCGGACCCCGTAACGGCATCAGCAAAGCCATAATTATGAGAAGTCTCTGCCTCTGTTTTGTGTCGAGAGCATAATCAGGTGACACTCGATATCACCATGGAAACGCAGGTCCGGGGCTTGCGGGACACCTCAGTTCAACCCAGAGAAAGATACGTACTGTGCCAAATGTGGAAATTAAAATATCGACTAATTGAATAAACAAATACATTTTGTGAAACTTGTTATGGATAATTATGCTCGTAAACAGAATGTAGAGAAGCCTGGACACCTGACCTCAGTTAAACCCAAACGTTGAAATGTATGCTGCAGAATATGTCAGTTAGTAACATATTTGAGATGCTTTTTTTAAAAAACAAATTATATAAATGATTTGTATACAAATTATATAAATGATTTGTATACAATTTACATAAATGACTTTTACTTTTCAGTCCTGTCCAAAAATGTAGTGGAGTAGAAAGTACAGATACCTGCTCTCAAACAAGAACTAAATAGTGAAGTAAAAGTAAAAAGTATCCACTTAAAAATGTATTAAAAAGTACAGATGTCTAAAATTTTTACTTAAGTACAGTTGAAATGTATGATGTAGAATATGTCAGTAACATATTTTCTGATTGGATTAACTAATAAAGGCAAGGCACTGGTAAAACTGATAGAGATGCTTTTATATACAATGTATATAAATGATTGTTCTTCAGTTTCAAATGCTACCTCCCTATTTGCAGGTTCGAACCTTCTCAATTCAATGGTTATTTCAAATGTATAGATGGCATTATTATCATGTTTTTTCACAATTGTTCAAAGCAGACAATTTGTCATTCATTCTAAATGCCAAATAAGAGAGAGTTCTGAATTGATGACAAATTGTGCTGGAAGGAACATGAGCGTGCCAGACAGAACTGGTTTGGTTTAGTTTGTTTTTAACAGTCGCATCATTAGCGATTTTTTGTTCTGATACAATAGAAATGGGCAGTAGGAACAATTATGAAAACAAACAGGGGTGTAGCACCAAATTCTGGGCCCTGGATACAAATCATCTTGGGCCCGCACTACATGTTGTTACTTAAGTGTACTTTTTGTACTGTAAGTAAAAGTACAGATACCAGAGAAAAAAAAAAGTACCACGTGAAAAAAATTAGTTAAATACCCATTTAAAAATTTACTTTTATTTGCCGCAGATTTTGAGATCTAATAAGGCTTCAAATGTATTGATTTTGATGAAGATTTGTGCTGAATTTTGTTCAATAGAAATAATATAATTTATTTTTTTTTTTTCTCCCTGCTGTTTTTATTTGTATATTTTTGTTTGCTCAAACTATGAACATGCTAAAATTAAACCCCTCAACCTTTTCAGCAGGTTTCTAACAATAATAAAAAATACTTTTAATTTTCAGTCCTGTTCAAAAATGTAGAGGAGAAAGTACAGATATCTGCTCTCAAACATAGTGAACTAAAAGTAAAAAGTATCCACTTAAAAGTGTTCTAAAAAGTACAGATACCTAACATTTTTACTTAAATACAGTACTTTACTACTTTTACTTCGTTACGTTCCACCACTGTTATACAGTTTCTATATACTCTCTATACTTTTTCTATATACAAAATTTGCATAGCTCCAAAACAGCAGTATTGCTGTATTTTCAGGATTATAAGTCGCACTTTTTTCATAGTTTGGCCGGTGGTGTGACTTAAACTCAGATGTGGCTTATATGTGAAATTATTAAAATATTGTCACACTGACAACCATGCGAGGGAACTCTAGGCTTGTACCAGTATGACAGCCACACGGAAACGGCGCTTCATCTACTTCCGGAGAGGCGGAGTTATGACAGCCACACGGAAACGGCGCTTCATCTACTTCCGGAGGAGGCGGAGTTGTACAGAAGCGACACTGAGGATGAAGAATTCAATGGATTTAGTGATTTGGAGTGAGATTGAGAGTAAACTTGTTTTTTTATGCTTTAGTTTTCTGATTAACTGTTAACATCTTACGTTAACATACCAGACACGTATTCAGTTCGTTGTCTATGCTTCATGTAGCTGAATAAATATAAATGTGTTACGTTAGCGTGCTGTACTGCTATTCAGCCTGTTGTTCTCTATTTTATTGTTATTATTATAACTTGCCTTTAAAGATAAAATGTCTGTCTTGGATTTTGTAAAATAAATTTCCCCCAAAAATGCGACTTCTAGTCCAGTGCAACTTATATATGTTTTTTCTTCATTATTTTTTTTATTTTTTTGCTAGTGCGACTTATACTCCGGAGCAATGTCGTATAGGGAAATACAGTATATGAACCATGTTGTGTTCATATAGCTCCCACCTCGACTGCTAATGATCATGTTATATGTCTTGTTATCACCATAAGAACGTTTTGAGTTTGTTTGTGCGACTCCTCCGTCGATGTCTGAAGGAAGTGATGTATTGTTGAGAAATGTCAGCGTGCTATTTGTCCTCCCCTGTTCACTTCAATAAACACATGGATTCATTAAAGGTTCTTGTTTTTGGAAAGAAAATCAATGGCTGCTTTCCGGACAAGAGAAACAAATAGGACAATTGTGGCCACCCGGTCGTTAGACCCGTCTGCTCATCGCTCATGGAGATATTTGAACTCATGATTTAGTGAGGAGAGAACAGGGACGCACAATTAATCGAATCGAAATCACAATCTGAATGGACGCAATTACCAAATCACAAAGGCTGCAATTGGCTGTGTGGACAACAGCGCCCGGCAACCTCTCTGTTAGCGTCACTACTTCCTGTCCAATTTGACCTCTATGGGGTTTTTGCCGAGTCACGCTAAAATGAATAAGTCATAAGGCTAGTTGTGTCACTGACAACAAGTTAAAAACTACACAGATAAAATGAATACTTCACTGGACACTTCTGTGTTTAGAGAGAGAGATGTTTGTTTCTCAGTGCTAATGCTAATGCTGATTTTGAGGCATAATAAATTCAAACAACACCACAAACTGAAGTATTCTACATTTAAAAATCAATCGGGTAGTCTGAATTTTAATATTTTAATAGGATGTTTATTTTATATTTTACACTAAAAGTTAGCATAAGCTTTGAGACACAGCGAGCTAGCTAGCGTTCTACTGTGCACAGAGCCAATTTTTTAAGTACCATAATTTCCTCCACCAACCACAAAATCTCCTGTCTTATTCTGCATAAAAAGTGCTAACCCTGTACTTTAGATGTGTACAAACATGCTCTGGTAGAGAAGTAGAGCTGCAAATTGAATGCATAGGCTACTAACGTATTTGAGTAACTTGGATACACATAGCTTGGTGTTTAACATAAACTCTACGTCATTTAGAACTATTTCCCATGGTTTAGTCTATATTTAGGCCTGGTTTAGTTGGCTACAGTAATGGTAAATGGTCACATTTTTATATAGCACTTTTCCACCTTCAAAACTTTACATCACCCATTTACATACACATTCATACATCAGTGTACGCAGACACTGGAGGCGAGGGGGTTAAGTGTCTTGCCCAAGGACACAGCAACAGCATTCATCTGTGAGAGCTGAAATCACACCGCCAACCTGTGGGTCAGTGGATCTGACCGCTCTACCAATGATGTTTATGTCATGAGGGGGATTAGAACTGCCAACCTTCGGATCTGAGGGCAAACACCAACTGAACTACTGCTACCTGTAAATCCTGTTTTATAACTAGTTTGGAAATCATAGCACACATAGAGGCAACTATTTTGATACTTAAAAAATGTCTGGCTAAGTTAAAAATGTAATTCAATGAACACTTTTTTAAACATTTGGACTTAATTAAATGTATTGATTTATTTATTGCACTGTGATGGTTGTAAAGTGTAACAGAAATAAACAACGCCTTATTGAGCTATGAGAAAACAGTGCTTAGACTAATCCCATTCACTGTTTATTTATCCTTTCAGTAAAAATATGGAAATACAGCTTGTACAACTCTCGTATAAATCTTGTTTTTATTTGCTTGGATGAGACATAACTCCAGATGTTAGCTCATTGTAATCCAGCACATTAATATTCAAATCAGAGGTGCTATTTTCGCCACAGGTTCCTCTAGCTCCCAAACCCAAACGTGATGTGAAGTTTGAGCTGCTGCTGTGACAGTGTGAGGCGTTTTACTGTGTGCAGTTATATTTACGGCTTCTGTACTATGTCGTGGAAGCAGATTGTGAGTGCTTTGTTTCTCACTGAAGGTCATTGAGGCTCTGTAATGTAGCTGTGCTTTTCAAACTGTGATTAGGCCCAGTGAGGGGCTGGAGTGAGTTACATCCGCTTGACCAACCGTTTGAATGGATCATAATCCTCCCTGTAGGTCAATTATACGTCTGTAGTTTAAGTTTATTGTTTTGAACAGCATGTCATGTGACCAGCACAGACTCAATGCGCCAACAAGCTGAAATGTTACTCTGACAACTGAACGTTTTGAAGTTACTCTTGAAAATGCTTTTATTTTACTGCAGTTTATCGCTGATTGTCTAATTTCCATGTTTTATGGGTTTTTTTTAAACTGTTTTCTTATCTAGTTTGAGTAGAATGACAAAGGGGAATGTGACTGTTTGCGCTGTAGTATTGTAGTAGTACATGATTTGGTAGTGATTTTATAATCCTCTCTGTAGTTCAATTATATATCTATAGTTTAAGTTTCTTGCATTTAACAGCATGTCATGTGACCAGCACAGACTCAATGCGCTAACAAGCTGAAATGTTACACTGACAACATGAAGCTATTTAGAACTTACTTTTGAAAATACTTTTATCTCCCATGTATCATGTGATCTGTATATTTGTTTTGTTTTGGGTTTTTTTTTGTTATTTTTATCTGAAGGACTTTGGGCAGATAAGGTCATTTTTAAATGCGATAAGTAAAATTGATAAATAAAACTGAATTGAATTATTTTATGGCAATGTATCGCTGATTTTCCAATTTCTATATTTTATGGATTTTAAAAATAATTTTATTCTTGCCTATTTTGAGTAGAATGACAAAGGAGAAAGTAACTGTTTGTAGTATTTATATTTTAGTAGCAATTTCATAATAATCCCTGCAGTTCAATGATAGTGTGTATAGTTTAAGTGTATTGGTTTATAAAGCACATATGACCAGCACAGACTCAATGTGCTAATAAGCAGAAACACTGCACTGACATTTAGGCAAATGTTTGAAGTTTTAGATATAATAACTCTCCATACACTGACCTTGAGTTGATCATGAGAATGTAAGAAGTATCATTCTTTTTATTTCAAAATGAGCAACATTTTGTACTGGCAAAACTCTTTACTGCAATGTACATGTGTTTCCTATTTCCATGTATTTTGTTTTTTTTTCAACTCTAGTTTGAGGAGAATGAAAAAAGAGAATCCGTTTTTGCTGTAGTAGTGTAAAATAAAGTGTGACCTAAGTAAATGTTTATGTATTTAGTAGGAGTAGTGCTGTAACTTTTACTTGCATACAATAGTGGACTTCTTCCTCCTGTGGTGCTGAGTACTTGCAGTTGTTTACCTCCTACACAAGGTCGTTGGGCGAGTGCGTCACAATGCAGTGTCGCTTTCACACCATGATTATGCTCTCCATCATTATAAAGCTGTCATCTCTGCCTCGTGTTGTTTACGTTTCTATATTTTTCTCTTTTTACCTTTTTTCTCCTTTGTCTTTCCAGTCGAGTGGCGGTAATTCGCGGAAACGTGGCTCTCCAGGATGGGTCTCCTTTGGTGGGAGTCAACATAACCTTTCCACAACATCCCGAATACGGCTACACAATCAGCAGAAAGGACGGGAGGTACTGCCCCAAACTGCAAACAAGCACAAACACAGCATTATTTCATTGTTCTCAACACTCAATCTAATTGTACTTCTTTTATTAAATTGTAGTTTTGATGTGGTGACATTGGGAGCCATGTCCGTGACCCTGATGTTCCAGCGACCGCCCTTTCTGCCCCAAACTCGCACAATATGGACGCCCAACAACAACTTCCTGGTTTTGGATCAGGTGACCATGTCCAGAGAGGAAGTGGAGAGTCCAAAATGTGATGTCATGAGCGTGTTGAGTCCATATCCACTGGTACTGCCCTACCCTCTGCCAAGATACACCGGCGCGTGTTCTGATAAAGGGGCCGCTATACCAGAGCTACAGGTAAACTACTATTTATTACTATTTAAAGATGCACTGTCTAACTTTTCTTGTGAATAGTCTGTCACCTGCTTGTCTCCATGGAGATGTAATTTTTTGCCTGGAATATGGGATAAACTTATCAATCTCCATAGAGACAAGCAGGCAAAATTACCCATTGGAGAAGCGAGCCCACTCACAGAAAGAATGCTTGTTTTTTGAGATATCATTAACAGAACAATGCAACTGAATAAATGTGTGATAGCCAAGTTTAATAGTTTGATGTAAATTGTGTTCATTAGTCTTATTTTGCAGATAATGCAGAGGCAATTTTATACATGAAGAATTGCAGAAAGGCCAAACATTATTATTAAGTCCAAATATACGCACATAATTAGTTTGAATCGATATTTTTTCCTCACAAGTTCTCAGTTGTGATTTAGTGGTTCAATATACAAGCAGCTGAGACTGCCATTTACTGAGTCAGCCATTCCTTTATAAATAAACTGTTGTTCTTGGTACTTATTGTTCAGTTACCTTCCAACATTAATAACACTCAAATCAGGCGCCTTCTTTCCCCGAGGTCGCTCCCGCTAGCGTTAGCAACAGGTTTGATTGACAGTGTTGCTAATCCCCACCCGCCCACATGTCGGCATTCAATTAATAGCTGCTGACAGCCCAAGCCAAGTAAGTGGTATCATATTGGCTGAATTGTCATTTTATAGAAACTGCAAAACTGCGAATAGAATGAATTATTATAATGAAGCAGGTATGATTGCAGTCTTACATCAGTCTAACAAAATACTCAAATTAGAATTTAAAATGCATTTCAAAACATGTATTTATTTGCTTATGTAATTCTTTCAGGGCCAGTCAGTCTGTTTAGAATTGTGAACATTAGCGTCTTTTAGGGTATAGTCCGGTTTGTTAAATCTAGTACATCCTTAGCTGTTAAATGGGATATGAGCGAGGGGGACACTGGGGGAGGATGCAGGTATGGTGTATGCTAATATGCCCCAAATGGAAATGCGTATTCAGATTAACGTGGACACATGACACTTGGTGAAAATGAGCTTTAGATGTATTTTGCAACAGCTCAGCAACAAACCAACTCCGGCGTCACGGATTTCTGCAAATTGAGCTCATTCCATATTTACATCATGCAAATACCAAAGGAAGTCAATGTAAATGGCTGCTCTGCTTAGACACAGCCAAATGAGGTGCTTCAAAGACAGCTGGAGGTCAAGTTCAATGAGGACATTTACATGGCCTGTGAAATCAGACAAGGATCTGGACTAGAATAATCAGATTACACAATAATTAGATTAATTTTTGGTGCCCAAGAAAAATCTCATCATCCAAAACACCTGGTGACATGCGTTTGTCACTTGCTGGGTTTCAGATGACCTCATAACATTCTATAGGCCAGTAATGTTTAATACAGATGAGGGCAGCTAAAATGAATATTGTTCAAATGCAGATTTTTGTTGTAATACAGTGAGTTCTTGAGTCTTGTCACTAATAGGCAAGGCAGGTTTAATTGTAAAGCACAATTGGTACACAAAGTAATTCAAAGTGCTTTACAGAATAAGAAAGACATTAAAATCACAATATAAACAAATCAAAACATAAATAATCATCATAAAATGAACAAGACAAGAGTGCAGAATAAAAACCTTTCAGTCATATGCACAGCTAAACAGAACCGTTTTGAGCCTGGATTTAAACATTGTCAAAGTAGAGGCCTGTCTCACATCTTCAGGAAGACTGTTCCAGGTTTTAGCTGCATAAAACTGAAACGCTGATTCCCCATGTTTAGTCCTGACTCTGGGCACCAGCAGGAGGCCGGTCTCTGAAGTCCTCAGAGTGTGAGATGGCACTAACATGTGGGAGATGTACTTTGGTGCTAGGCCATGGAAAGACTTGTACACAAGCAGAGCTGCTTTAAAGTCTATTCACTCAGAGACCTGAGCACAGGACTTATGTGCTTGTACTTCTTGGTTCTAGTCAGGACCTGAGCAGCAGCGTTCTGGATGTACTGCAGCTGTCTTAACGCTCGTTTGGAGAGGCCAGTAAGCAGGACGTTACAGTCGTCTAACCTAGACAAATGCATGGATAAGTCTCTCCAAGTCTGGTTTTGACAGTATACCTTTAATTTTTGCAATGTCTTTTAGATGGTAAAAAGCTACAGATGTTATTGATTTGATGTGGCTGTTGATAGAATTTATCAAGTTCAACATACATGAATCTACCATTTGGATATTTCATGGCAAGGTACAGTGTAATCAACTGGGAAAACTGACTCTTGCCCTCATTGGATTATGACACCATTTTTGTCTTTGCCCTATTAGTTTGCCCTTGTTTACATAATTTCTATTGCCAAAACCTGCACATGTGTGAACCATCAGAAAGAAATCAGATTACTAACATCAGATTGAACTGGAACTAATCTGATAACTCTAGAAATCAGATAATGATCAGATTTTTGATGTACCTGCAAACATAGCTAGTAATTACAGACAAATATACGCAGTGGAGTTGCCGAGCTAAAAGTCGTTCTATTTTTGCAAAAGCACATATTAAATCCAATGAAGTTTTTATATTTGTTAATGTCTCTACTTATCTCTTGATCTGCTCTTTTAAAATAACCAACACGATTCGGCCTGATTAGTGAACCATTATCGGTTAATCCGTTCTGCAAATATTACCTCTGGACAAATAGAGATCGAAAATGAAAAGCACAGTGCCTAAAACCGCTCATCAGAAAAAGTTGGTTGATTTAAGGTAATCAAAACTGTGGAAATGTGGATAAAAAACATGTCTGCCGCCGCCACCCATTAGCTCTTAATCTCACAGATGGCAGAGTCTGATAAAAACAATAAACCAGAGACAGATTTGTTTTAGAGATTATACTTTCAAATGCTCTTCTTTGTTGTGGTTGTGAATGCCATGTTTATTTTGGTCTTAAAAACACCTTAATGCATGGATGGTTCCGCCCTGTACCTCTCACTTACACGTTTTACTTAAAGAGGCCATATTGCGCTATTTCTGATCTATGTTATAATGTTGTTTCCTCATTAAAAAATATACCAGAGTTATGTTTCATTCACACCTGTTTAACACACAAACGCTGCATATTTACGATGTGTTCTTCTCTCAGACTGAAAACACTCCACCTTGTGATGTCATGTGGTAATACAGGAAGTGCTCCAGTGTGTTTTTAAACTCCACACACCTTCACTAGAATCATTTGGATAATTTCAGCACTGGAATTGCCAAACTCTACTGATCAGAAGGTTAAAGGTCGCTGTTAACTTGAAAACTACTGCTTCATGACATCACAAGGTGGAACAGAGCATTTTGAGCTTAATGCAGGATTACTCAAACATGTATGAATGAACACAATTGTTTTTGAGGAGGTAACAGCATTATAAGATGGCTTAAAGCTCACAAGAGTCAATTTTGCATAATATATGGCCTTTAACTAATAATTACACATATTGATTAAACATCTTAGAAGTGACAGAGCTGTAAGAAACTTGTAAGAAATATGAAGAACTGTATGAAAAAATATGCAAAGGAAAGTGTTACAGATAACTCTCAGAACGGAACTCAAATATATGAAGGTGTTCTATAAGATAAGATAAGTTTCAGTGTTGCAATAGCAAAGTCCAAGAACCTTAGAATAAAAAGTATGCAAATTATGTAAAAATGTTTATTATATAGGTTCAGTTGAATAAGACTAGATAATAAATGGAATAGAATAATAAACTTAGCATATAACACAGTCAAATCTACTTATGCTACAAGCTAATACGGATAGGTACACAATGCTGCCAACCCCCAACCTTCAGATCAGTGGATAAACGCTCTACCAACTGAGCTACTGTCCCACTGCCCCATCTTATTTTTAATTTTGTTATGGGCTATTTTGGGAAAGGCCAGGAACTGAACAAGGACAAGATTTTTATGTGAGTAGATCTAATTCATTTATTGGGCACATTTACATGGCCAGTAAAAATCTGATAACTGGACTAGAATCAGATGGTAAATGGTCACATTTTTCTATAGCGCTTTTCCACCTTCAAGGCACTCAAAGAGCTTTACATCAAGGATCCACTCACCCATTCACACACACACTCATACACCAGTGTACACAGACACTGGGGGCGAGGGGGTTGAGTGTCAAAGAGCTTTACATCAAGGATCCACTCACCCATTCACACACACACTCATACACCAGTGTACACAGACACTGGGGGCGAGGTGGGTTGAGTGTCTTACCCAAGGACACTACAACAGCATTCATCTGTGGGAGCTAGAATTGCACCGCCAACCTGTGGACCAGTGGATCTGACTGCTCTACCAATGATGTTTTATGTCGAGAGTGGGATTCAAACTGCCAAAACTGTCAGATCAGTGGACAAACACTACCAACTGAGCTACTGCCGCTGCTGTTTGGTGTGTGTTTACATGCACTAAAGAAATCTGACCATCACAAACTTGCTAACATTTGTCAGTTAATCAATACATTTTTAGAGAAACTGTTGTAATTGGACAATATTATTTTTATTTATTGATTTATTTAAAACAAGGACAGTGCACAGAAAACATTAATCTCAAGAGAAAAGATGCTCTGCGGCAGATTTAGCTACAGGCTACTCTCCATCTGCAGTCCTTGGGCAGGTACAGGAGACATTAAAGAGCCTATTTACATAAAAGCCGCTCTAACAACAATATTTCATCAATAACAATGTTTCCTTAAAATAATCACTATCCAATTTATCATGACACAATTAAAACAGTCACAATTCATCAAGACTAATTACCATAAATGCAACGTTTCAAATCCATCATTATCTTGTAAAATAACTCTTTGTCGTGTTTGTCTTTGCCACTTTCTTTAATGTAACTGTTTAGATGCCACTGTTTAAAATATTTTGTAATAACTTAACTCTGTGAAATTGAGCTTTACACATTTTCAATACTGCTTTATCCATAAATGTTCATTGGTAGAGCGGTCAGATCCACCGACCCACAGGTTGGCGGTGCGATTCCAGCTCCCACAGATGAATGCTGCCGTAATATCCTTGGGTAAGACACTTGTGTGTGTGAATGTGTGTGTGAATGGGTGAGTGGTTCCTTGATGTAAAGTGCTTTGAGTGCCTTGAAGGTGGAAAAGCTCTGTATAAAAATGTGACCATTTACCATCTGATTCTAGTCTAGTTATCAGATTTTACTGGCCATGTAAATGTGCCCAGTGAACGAATTAGATCTACTCACATAAAAATTTTGTCCTTGTTCAATTCCTGGCCTTTCCCAAAATGGTCCATAACAAAATTAAAAATAAGATGGGGCGACAGTAGCTCAGATGGTAGAGTGTTTGTCCACTGATCTGAAGGTTGACGGTTGACATCCCACTCTCAACATAAACATCATTGGTAGAGCGGTCAGTTCCACTGACCCACAGGTTGGCGGTGCGATTCCAGCTCCCACAGATGAATGCTGTTGTTGTGTCCTTGGGCAAGACACTTCACCCACCTTGTCCCCAGTGTCTGCATACACTGGAATGGGTGAATGGTTTCTTAATATAAGTGCTTTGACTGCCTTGAACTGGTAAAGCACTATATAAAAACATGACCATTTACCATTTTACCATGTAGGGATGAACATTTTGGGAAAAAAATATCTATTTTTCTGACAAGCATTGCCATTGTGATGTTTGTTTTAGAATGTTTTAATAATAGCCTTGCATCCAAAGTTTACATTTTGATCGCATCTTGAAGAATTCACAAAAAAGCCAACAAACTAATACAAGAAAAACATGTCAGAACATGTTTGTACAGATCTAAGCTACAAAGGTAGCAGAATTTTAGATGATATTTAGCTGTTTGAGGAGGAATTTACAATTTGCCAATTGCGTCCACTCAAATTGTGATTTCAGTTTGATTGGGATTGATCTTACAGCCTATTAAGATGCAGTTTTTGTTCAAGCCATTGGATTCAACAGTATTTTCCTTCCTCAGTAAAATTCTCTTTAGTCTGCCTTGTCTCACTTTGCTCTTTCTCATTCTCCGCAGGCAGTCCAAGAGGAAGTTTCAATCCCCGGTGCTTTTGTCAAACTCAGCTATTTGAGCACTCGAGCAGCAGGCTACCAGTCACTGCTCAGGGTGCTGCTCACTCCTCCGTCTCCCTTGTCCCCCGTGTCTCCCTTGGGTGGGCTCTCTAAAGTCCATGTCCGCGCCTCGGTGCAGGGGAGGCTTTATCAAAGGTGGTACCCCGCTGGGCCTGGTCTGGTCCACAGACTGGTCTGGAACAAGACGGACATCTACGGACAGGAAGTGTGGGGGCTCACTCACGCTACAGGTAAAGAATGAGATTTTGCCTGTTAGTGGGTTTCAGATTCTAGAATGTGATGATGTCATACTGCCAGATGGGGGCAAGGGCCAGATTTCCCTACTGATTACAAACAAAAACTTTAATTTAAACTGTATTCATTTTAGTTGCCTCTCATCTGTATTAAAGGGTCCATATTGCGCTATTTTCTGATCCATTTTCTAATGTTATTTCCTCATCACAAACAGACCTGGAGTTGTGTTTTGTTTCATCCACACATGTTTAACACACAAACTCTGCATATTTAGTTCAAACTGAAAACACTCTGTTCCACCTTGTGATGTCATGTGGTAATACAGGAAGTGGTCCACTGTGTTTATAAACTCCATACACCTTCACTAGAATCATTTGGATCATTTCAGCTGTGGAATTACCAGTCTATACCAAACTGGAATTACCAGTCTATACCAAACAAAAGGTAAAAGGAGCTGTTAACTTGAAAACTACCACTACACGACATCACAAGGTGGAACGGAGCATTTTGAGCTTCGGAAATGTAGACAGACTAATAATAAAGGGTTACTCAAACATGTGTGAATGAAACACACAATGACTTAAAACTCGCAATAGTCCATTTTGTGTAATATAGGCCTTTAAATATGATGATATGATTTGTTCTGTTACAGTGTGTTCATACTGGTCTCAGTTTAGACCAGTGTAAATTTGGTTTAATCCAGTTCTAGTCCTGGTCTAGTCCTGGTGTAGTTCAGGTTTAGTCCAAAGCTTATGTATAGCCTACTTGCTGTGAAATGTGAGCCATTTGCACAAAACTTGGATGAGACAGTGGAACGACAGTAAACAAACCCCAGTTCCTGCAGCTTAAACCATTATACAGTTCATTCTTTATCATGGGTATTTAGAACTAGTCTAGTCTTAATATGATGTTTTTGTTGCTATCAAAATGTGGTATGTGAAACACAAGTTTACAGGTGGTAAAGGCGCACTGTGTAACTTTTGTGATGAAAGCTTCTACTTGTCTCCATGGAGATGTTATTGCATTGCCTATATCTGCTACAGTATGGTGTTAAGCTTGTATATTTCCATGGAGACAGACAGAGCAGGTGCAGGTAAAACATTTTTAGCAATGAAAATGTCTCTAATAAAAGAAATGGAAGTCAGATGTTTAATGTCGTACTGTTACATTCCAAGCAAAGCCATTACATCCCCACGGAGACGAGCAGGTAGCAAACGCTCCACCTGAAAAGTTACATAATGTGCCTTTAAGTTGTGGTTTAGCATGTTTTGTTGTAGTTTAGACCTAGTTTAACCCTGGTAGAGATTGGTTATAGAGATACAGTGTTTTCACCAGTGAAATCAAATCTTACAAATTATCATTCAAAAGTCATTACCAATTCATTATGCATTTGTAAAATCCTAGTTAGAAAACATTGGCGATTGATTTGACATTTAGTTAATGTAGCAGTCACATCTGGGTGCAATTAAGCCAGACAATTTGAACAAATATCAACTAGTCAGAAACAATGATTTATTTATTTATTTTTTTCTTCTCCTTTGCAAAAATGGATACTGCTCAAATGCACTCAAATTAAAATAAATCTGCATTTGATAAGAAACAGTACAAACACGCTGTATCATAAAACCCGCCTCTTTTGGATGTGATTGTTCAGGATGTGTCACCCTTGGTTTGATTGACAGGATGTATGTATAGAGCCACGTACTTTACTGAGGAAGCAGGTGGCTCTGCAGCTAATTCGTATTTTGCTTATTTAGGAAAACGCAACTTCATTAAAGCCTTTTCTCCTAGTGGGATTTGATACATTTATTACCAGCTTTTGTCCCCACTGTGTAATTTATATCACGGATAAGAACAGTGACTTAAACAAATAACTTCTCTGTCTGGGGAATTACCTTATATTAGCTTTCTCACTTAGCTAGATAAGCAGGAACGAGGTACTGGCTAACCATCTGCCGACTGTTTTAGCACCTCCAATACTTTCTAATTAGAATATGCTATTTACTTTTGCGAAAGCCCAGTGTGTTCCTTTAACACTTTCGGGCTGGAGAAAGTAGAGTTGCCAGACGAGTTCCATCTTGTATTTATTCGTGAAAAAGTAGGAGGATTTCGACATGTCTGAAGTTGAAAGCAGGGCATCTTTTCATAGGGATGACGGCGCTGGTTCGTCAAAGGAAATAGGCCTATTCAAATGCAGAGCGAATGTGTTTTTATATCCGCATTAAGGCGTTCTAATCATGTCTAATCAATGCGTGAACGCTGTACTTAAGAGCCACTTATAGACGTATTATACAGTAAGTAATCAACCAATTGTACAGACTCCTGCCGAACAATAGGAGGGGATAATTAATGATAGCCCATGATTCACTTCTCGAACCCTGCTTTTATAAAACCCACATTTATAACATTTTTAGAGTGGTCTCATTGGAAAAAAGACTTCTTAATAATGACTTTGGAACGTACAATTTCACACCTCCCGCTGAGCTGCCTCTGTAGCCTCAGTGAAGAGGAGTCCACTCTGATAAACAGCAGAAGCCTCTTCAATGTAAAGTGCAGTGGGCAGAATTTCAGAGCCCAGTGCGGTAATAGGGCAGAGTTTATATGCGCGATACAGCCGTTCAAAAGAAGAAACATGTCCTCCCTTTTCATTTTGTAAACATCAGCCCTGTCGTTAACTGGAAACTATCCAGAGTTTTCAGGTCTCATGGTCAAACTTGATAAAAACACATGGTCATCTTTGACATATAATGTGATGAAGAGGTGAAATCAAAATGTTTCTTTCATTCCAACAAAATAAATATTGATACAACATTTTAACTAGGCGTAAATGCTGTTTCCAAGATCACAAGTTTAAAAATCCCTTTGGGGAGAATTTATGATCAGCCTTAAAATGCAGTTTACATAATTATATTTTACAAGGTCTTTTAAAAAATACTTTACCTTCAAGATCTGGGCGAGTTTTAAGTCATGTTATAATGTTGTTACCTCCTCTTCATCTCCAAAGCTCAAACCACCTTGTGATGTCATGCAGTGGTAGTTTTTAAGTTTTACCTTTAGTTCAGTAGAGATTGGCAATTCCGGGGCTCAAATTATCCAAATGATTCTAGTGAAGGTGTGTGGAGTTTAAAAACAGAGTGGAGTGATTCCTGTATTGCCACATGAAATCACAAGGTGCATGGAGTTTTTTTCCGTTTGAGAGAAGAACTCAGCCTAAATATGCAGGGATTGCGTGTTAAACATGTGTGAATGAAACACAACACAACTGCAGGTATTTTTTTGATGAGGAAACAACATTATAACATAGATCAGAAAATAGTGTAATATGGGCCCTTTAAACTCTGTAAAATCTCTAAAATAGGCCGACTCTATCTGAGCACCTCTAACCAACCCTCCAGCTGACGAAGTAAATGGTCATCCATAACTCCACCTGACTCTTGACTTTAAGAGTGAACAGTTCAGGGACACAAAGACGACTCTAAACTATTATTGTGAACAAGGAGTGCTCAAACTGCCTATAGCCACCCTCCACCCTCTACCCTTCACCCTCCCCTCTTAAGTACCTGGACCAGACCTGTTCCCACTCTAATGCACTAGACCCTTCTATAGCTTTTTGCTGATCCATGCCTTCCATTGTGTCTTATCTGTCTGAGCGATTTCATCTGCTGCCTCTGATCTTTTCGCCTGCTCTTGGCTCGGTCGCTCCTCTGCTTTTATTTACCTGATTCGCTAAATTCGCCCTCCGCTCTTCAGTCTCACCACAGCTCCACGTCGTACCTGTCCTCTAGTGTCCTCTCCCTCTTCACTGCTTGTTATATCTTATGATCTCTCGCCTCTCCTCTGCTTTCCCCATGTACCTCTGTGATCCCTCCTCCTGTGTAGTTTCCTTGAGTTTTGTTGGGGCGGTGACACTCGCAGGTAGCGCAGAGAGGCGGATCGCGCACTGTTCGCTGGGGTGAACACATAGCCCGGGGCGGCAGCAAAAGAAATGAAAGCTGTGTGAGATATTGAATGTGCGTTTCAACCACTACCGTGTGAGACCGCGTTGTTTGTTAGCCTGTCTGTCCCTCTCTGTTCAGACCGTATCGTATTCACTCCAGTTCCCTTTGAGATTGCTTTGTCCGTTTTGTCCCCAAAGTATTTTCCATCGTAAAAAAATAATGTAAGGATGTCCCTATTGGGTGGGTATATTTACGGTAACCTTTAAAGCATGAATTGGTTTCCAGGTCATGATGCTGCCTCTTCAAAGTGACTTTAAGGGTCAGAAAAGACACAATGTGACAGGGTTTCATCGTTTTTCTAAATATATTTGACCGTAAGGCATCGCCGATCCTACCCTTCAGAAACACTAGGCTGTATCTTAGGGGATGCTAATGAAGAAAGTATATTTTGAAGAACATGCACTTTTACTCTACATTTAATTGAATCAAATTTTGAGATAAATGTTTGAATAGGCGATGTACAATCTAGAGTAGT
>KN486165.1:31688-58447 GCA_000787095.1 Periophthalmodon schlosseri | reverse complement strand
ATTAACTATAGTTCAATATGTGACTTTTCTGGCAGAGGGTTTGCAACATGCTTGTCTCTGTGCCGTCTCCTTTGCCAGGAATGCTCCACAGTATAGCATTAAACTTATCACTATCAGGCACTTTCAGGTCAGATCTGTGGAGAGGCTACTCCACTCACAATAACAATGCTTGTTTTTTTTTTTTTTCAAATTTTTGGTTTTGGTTGTTTGTCTGCAATGAACATAGATATCATAGACTGTATATATAAATGGGCATAGCCAACTCTCTAGCCGCCACATTCTGAATCGGAAGTGATCATGGTCACTCTTCCGGCTCCATCGACTCTGGCTCCAATTCTCTTTACACTGAAAAATTGTCACCCTCTCTCTCTCTGTATCTACTGCAGTGAGCCTCGTCATTTTGATCTTAAAATGTTTGTATTAACCCGCTCTACATGATCCTGGTATTTTTATTTCGCTATTTTGTAAAAAAGATATGAACATTAACAGCAGACAAACCTTTCCCTGAGGTTGCTCCCGCTAACATTAGCCCGCTCCCTGCTAACCCAGCCGTGTGGGCGGGAAGGGGCGTTACCTTTAACGGCCTGGTTCCGGATTGGCTCTTTGGTTGCTATGATACTCGTGGTCAGAATTTCAAATATGGAACTCGGCTCCAAACTGTCCAAACTGGCCCCTACAACTGTTAGCCTCGATGAGCTTCATTTAGCAGGAGCCGAAGGCTATAGGTGATGTCATACTCACTTAGTCCACTTTATACAGTCTATGATGGATACAAAGATATATATGTTTAATACCATACTGGGGAACATTCCTTGCAGGCAAAGTAATAACATCTCCATGGAGACGAGCAGGCAAAATGTTACATACTGCAGCAAAAAGGTGATAACTGGTAGGATTCTGAGGGTCTGTCTGTTAAGGTAAATACACTTTTACTACATTACAACAGTCTTACGGTTTGTTCTCTATATCTATAACCAAACTACACAATAACAGCTTTTAAATGAAGTTCTTAAAGCTTTTGTCCAACACTGAGGTTTAGTTCTCCATTTAAATCCCCATGGAGCCAAATTGCCCATTATTTTCCTGCCCAATCACTTTTATCGATTTTCCACATTAAGCTGAAGATTTAGGTTGGCCCTGTGTACCCTCAAAGCAATTCTGTTTAAAGAGATTCGCCCCCCTAGTATTAAGTCTGCGCCTCCGCCATCTTCTTAGACTGTTTCTCTTTTTTGCTGACTTGTTTGATCCCACTGGCTTTCTTAGATCGCAGCCTTGTACAGTTACAGTGGAGCTGTCAGAGAGAGAGAGACAGAGAGAGGGTTAGAGAGTGAAAAGAAAGACAGAAAGAAAGGAGAGAGAGTGAGATGGCTGATACAGATGATTGACAGGTCTTAGACAAGGCTGGTGTCACTTACTATTGTAGTCAACCTGTTCCTTTCACTTGAGTCTCTTTTAAACAAAGTTACATTATGAGCTGCAGTTAACCTCACTGATCTCATGCTGATTTAATTACACAGTCCACAGCAGCTTTTCTCCACAGACTTCACGGACTTTACAATGAGTAATAATTTATCTAACAATACTAATTCAAATGGAATAAGTGTATGTAATGTGCACTAATGCTTTTAATTTATTGAAGTTATCATTAACGGAGTATTACAAAAGGTGCTAAAGGCTGATGAGGGGCTACTACACTTATGAGGTATTAACTGCTAACACATAACATATTTAGATCACCATGTTAGCTTTTGGTGTTTTGAAAATGCTATGTTCGCCGAAAACAATTTATTAAAAAGTTTCAGTTTCATTTCTCTCTGCCACTTGCTGTTATGAGAGGGGAGCACTATAACTGCTGCAGTGAGCCTCGTCATTTTGGTCTTAAAATGTTCATATTAACCCGCTCTACATGATCCTGGTATTTTTATTTCACTACTTTGTCCATGAATCAAGATATGAACAATAATAACAGACAAATCAGTTGCCTTCTTTCTCCAAGTTCGCTCCCACTAGCGTTAGCAACAGATTTGATTGACTGTGTTGCTAAATGTCCGCTCCCTGCTAGACCAGCGGTGCGGGTGGGAAGGGGGGTTTTCTTCAGCAGCCTAAGCCGAACGCTATGGGTGATGTCACACTCCCTTCATGTCACATAATTTAGTCTTGGCAAAGCAACATTTTCAACATCTCTGTAAATTGACACTTGACCAATGTTCCCTATATTTGCACATTAGCAAAAGTAGTGGAAAAAATATAGCAAATGCTATTACTATAAATACAATGACTAGGTGTTCTCCATGTGCATGTTAAATCTGCTATAAACACCAAAAATAACCAAAAATGTAACAAAAAATGTTGATAAAATTTTGGTTACATTAGTCTGCGGTCCACAACATTTCTGGTCATTTGCATTACTGTCTAAACATTTCGTATGGCCTTGTCACCTCTTGTAATCAAACAGGACGTGCAGCAGTGAATTATGGAGGAAACATAATGTGGCCAAGCCAAAAAAAGCTGAGGGTAGTTGTTATTTTCTAGTGGGAGAATGGTGGTGTATCATTAGAACTGAGAGGCCAAACGGCTAATTCTAGGCCTGCTTCATGGAGACAGCCCCCTCTGATTACGCCTCCACTTGTGACGGGGACTGTGGGCCATTCACCCAAATCACTGCTCAATGCATCGGAGTTTTAACACAGGGGAAATGTATGGTGATCAAAAATACCACTGGGCTTCATTCAAAGTAATAATTAGCTGTACGCGCTACTGTAGTAATAGTAATTGTTTTTTTGTTTTTTTTGTTTTTTTTCTTTTAATAATCACATGCAAGTACAGAGAAGTGGGCAGGGCTTGTAACTGACAGGACAATACATGATTGTTTTGCATAATATGCCTCCCCCCACCATTTTCGTTTCACTTACATACACAATTGGGTAGTGATTTCTTGAAAATATTTAGTTAACACTTTTGGTATTTTGCACCTTGTCCAAATTGCTTGTTGAAACCTTAACATATAGTTCTTAACCATGTGCATTTTCTTTGTTTCTTTCCAGTGGCAGTGGGCTATGAGTTTGAGTCCTGTCCCGGGGCGATCCAGTGGGAGAGGAGGACGGCTCTGATGCAGGGATTTGAACTGGTGCCTTCAAACCTGGGGGGATGGTCTTTGGACAGGCACCACGCCCTCAACCTGCGCAGTGGTTTGTATCTGCACACAGCATTATTACTGCACTAAATCCCATCCCGTACCCCCTCCTCGCAGCAGTGAGCCACACAATAAGGAAACAATAGACCCCACCGACAGTAATGGAAAATAGCTGTAGCACATTAGCCGGCATTGTGCGCTTGCTGCAGTAATTACTTCCTTGGCGCCGTCCTCACTGCGTGTTCCCTCATTCTCCGAGATGTGATACCTAAAAAATGACCTTGGAATGGGACTGTCTCTGTCACTGCATTTAGACACACCAGGTCGTCTCTAATGTACTTTCTCCATAGCCCGGAATGCGCGGTGTTCCCGGTGATTCCATTTCAGCGAGAGATGAAATATGAAATTCCTAAGGTGTGTTATAAAATCTTAATGAACCTTAAGAAGGCTGCAATAGTGAAGAGCCCCCACAGGGTCAACAACAAAGCAGTAAAAACATGGCCTTATTTTCAGAAGCACAAATTGAATTGCATTAAATTGGATCCAGCTTTATTTATGTTCAAAGATCAGTGACATTTCAAACACAGCGCACCTCCAGCGTTTAATCTTAATGCCTTCCTCCTCCACAGGAATCCTCCACAAAGGAAACGGGGAAAATGTCTTCCTGTCCCAGCAGCCCCCTGTCATCAGCACTGTCATGGGGAACGGCTTCTACCGCAGCGTCCCGTGTGGGCCTAGCTGCAGCGGCGCCGCCCGCGACATGATGCTCTTCGCCCCTGTGGCGCTCGCCAGCGGCCCCGACGGCTCGCTCTATGTGGGGGACTTCAACTTCATTAGGAGGGTCCATCCAGATGGATATACTCGCACCATTCTGGAGCTCAAGTGAGTCGAGATTTAGACTTAGCTAGGGTCAGGCTTTTGTAAACCTGATTTATATGCCGTGTGGGTTACTGCCAGTACCACAAAGTGTTCCTTACCATTCTTCCAGTGTTATGTAAATACATAATGCATTGACTATAACTGAAATCTAAAGATAAAAATGCTACTGATTCAGCAAGTGGTCTAACTTTCATAATACAACTCCTAATACATAATACATTTGGTGATTCACAGTGCTGAGTCATAAATTATAATTTTTCAATGCAATGCTTTTCAATCAAGAAAATAATGAAGAAAAAAAAAAGATTTTGTTGAACAGCTATTTCTGCACAGACAACCCGCGCTTTAATGGGAAAGTTATGAATTTTCTCTTCTCAATTAGTTTGCTTGTAATAAATGGATTACTTTTCATTCTATCAGCAGATTACAAAAGTACTGCCACAATCCCAATGTTCACAACACACTCAAAACTTTGAGCTTTTAAATAAGTGCAGATTAACATGACAAGATTGTAACCTTTTGACATTAGTGACTTTGTCCAACTTCTGTACACCACAAGTCTCCAGATTTCTGATACACAGTTATGTAAGAGTGAACCGCAAATTGACCTGTTCACAATGAAACCCAAATGAGAGTGCCTTATATGGGTTAGTATGGCATTATGTGCATTGAGGCATCTGCAGTTCAATCTGTTTGAAGTCAGTGTTGTGATGTTTGTGATTCTGTAATACGTCTTTGGGATGAGAGGAGGACTCAGTGACAAAGATATTCTGGGTGGATTATGACGATGGTATCTATGGAGCTGCGGGCGCTACATCCTCGCTATTTTCACTATTTTCTCAAGCGTTGAGTCTCAGCACAGTCATTTGTCCCGCGAAATCTTCCCCCTTATGTAACGTTACACTTTCATTTTGTGTTATTAGTGTCTGTTTGACGAATATTCTCGAGGTGGAAGAAACTGGATATTTTTAGTTCTGCAATTGACTTTCTCACTTTAAAGTAAACACAAAATATTTCAACGTACAGTCATAGCAATAGTCCTACTTGTTATGTTTTGAACTTTAGAATAGATATAGTAGAGCTAACAGCAGAATTAATGGTAGTAGTAGTAGTAGTAGCAGTAGGAGTAGTAGTATTAATAGTGCAGTAGCATAACAATATTATCAGTGATAGTAGTTGCAATAAGGGTAGTATATAGTAACAACATATGTTGTATACTCACTAGCCATGGTAGTGGTAGCAGTGGAAGTAAGATTCTAGTTTTAGTAACAGTAAAAATAGGATCTGTATTGTATCGGCTGTATTAGCAGTGATAGTAGCAGTAGTACTAGTAGTAGTTGAAGTAGGGCAATAATATTATTTGAAGGAATCCTGTAGTATTAGCAATAGTACTGGCATCAAACATACCAGTAATAAGATGTCATAGTAAGTAAGTAGCAGTAACAGCAAGTACTTAAAAAAAAAAAAATGCGCAATACTTGTTCACTTTTGACAATATTCTGGGAACAATTGCTACTACTTGGGTAATGAGAGAGAAATTGCACTACTGCACCAAGGACCAGTTCAGTGCTTGTTATCTGGTCAGAGGTTATTTTCACTCATTTGATTTATCTTTATTTACACAGGGAGAGCCCGATGAGAGTACGAGACTCTCTACAGTACAATACAAGCAAAAATAAACAAAACAAATAACTACATAGGTCCATTTAAAACATTAAAAACAGGAGCAGGTGTGATTATAAATGTTTATCACCAGATTATTAAAGTGCATGTGTGGCACCAATGTATCCAGTTTTGCATGTCCTTGAAATGTGTTCCATTTTTGAGAAGTAAAATAATCGAAAGCTTTTCTTCCCCATTTCAGTTCTAGTGCGGCCAGTTTTTAGACCTAGACAATCATGGGATCTTGTATTAAAAGTTCCCTGTCAAAGTTGAACAAACAAGTGAGATATTCAAACAGTCTATTAAGTAGTCCCTTATATATACATATATTTTATACAGTGTTGTTCTCTTCTGACAGATAGCGATGGCCAAACTCCTTTTTCATAGACTGAACAGTGATGGGTTTTAAATTCATCGCCTGTTACAAAGTGAAGGCCTGAGTGAAAGAGTCTAAAGGTTTCAAAGTAGAGGCTGAAGTCTGCATGTAGATTATATCTCTATAATCTAGTACAGAAAGAAAGGTTGTTTGAACAATTTCTTCTCTTTAATTCAATGGGATACAACATTTTTAGATTCATAAAAATCATGTACTTAGTTTTATTTGCATTCAATGATAATTTAAGATTTGTGAGGAACTTTTGGGTTTCATTAAAATCTTTTTTTTCTGCAGTTTTAAAATGGCCTGATCTGCAGAGGGAGCACTTGCATACAAAACAGCATTATCTGCATATAAATGTATGAGGCTTTTTCTTAAATTGTAATCAACTAATATTAAATAATGAATATAGTGAAAAGTAGAGGGTTCCTCCAACACTTGCTGGATTTCCATGACTCTCTATCAGTGCACATATGAAGTAAGAAGTTTTTGCCTTTCTTACTGTTGATAAAGATCTATTTCTTTTATGAAAAAATGCTCAATCCAAACCTGACCTAGTTGTGTGTGCTGTTTTCCAGGCAGCATTTCTTTCTCTAATTAATCTTGCAATTTCTGTGTTGAACCAAGGATTGTTACAGTTTTTCATTCAAAATTTTCTTTTAGGAGCATGTCGGTCTGCAATTTCATTAAATGTATTAATAAAAACGTTTAAGGCCATATCAGGGTCAGGGAATGCTGACGTTAGCCCGATATCACTGTAATACAGGTCACAGATGAAGGTTGCTCATTGAAATGTTTATATGATCTTCTCACCTTTACACACAGATGTGTCTTTTTAACTTTTGTATTTCGAATACACCCAGTTTGACAGTGGTCGCTAAAATCCAGTGGGAAAACACCATTCACTATTTGGGGTTTGTTAAGACTACATCAGTGAGTGTGCCTTTATTTACATTTCTAAGGTCAGGTCTAGTCGGAATAGAACTTAGCTGTGTGAAATTCACACCATTGCACAGGTCTTTCAACGTTTTGGATTCTTTCTCCAGCCAGTTAATATTTATATTGCCCATTATTAGGACCTCATAATTTTCCAGTTTAGAAAACATCATGAACAGATCATTAAGAGCATTTTTAGGTGCTGATGGGGCATGATAAATACCAGCAATAGCTAATATTTAATCACGGTCATTTACATAACTAACAGACAGAGATAGATATTCAAAACATTTATGCTTTAGAAGGTCCAAGACAGGTGATCTTTGACATAAATGGCAACACCACCTCTTTTAGACTGCCTGTCACAATGGAAAACTTTGCAATAGGTTCAACATTGATTTCCTTATCACTTATTTTATTTAATAGCCAGGTTTCAGACAATATAAACATATCTGGATCTGTCTGATTTGCCCAGACTTTAATGTCAGATTTAGATGTGATACTGTGATACATTCATATGTATAATTCCCAGTCCCTTATTTGAAGTTTGCATATCAAATAGGCCTGACTCTTTAGGGATACTAGGCTTATTTGGGAATGACCGGGATCGATTTGACGCGTCGGGATTAGATTTGTTAGTAATGTTGATATCAACCAAGTTACACGACCTCCAATTATTTCATTCGTGTCTGTGAGATATTCTAGATGAATTGATTTGTTGTAATGCAGAATCCAAGCCTGTGGATGCTGATTTTGTCACAGTCACATGAGACGCTGTTTATCCTATCCATGAGGAGTCCAGCGTTAGTTTGATATTGTTACTAAACAGTTTTTTACTGGCCCTACTTAAATGAATGCCATTGTGGGCAAAGAGATTATTCCTTTTCCAGAATCCACACAAATTATCCACAAAAAGAATTCCTAGAGCACTTCAATAACCCTTCAGCCAGATGTGAAGTTGGTGGATCTGACTAAACTAAATGTCACTGGAACTGGGAGATGGAATTGAACCAGATATTCTGCATTGTTTTCCAGACTTTAGCACCTATGTCTATAAGCGATTTGAAGTCACTTTCCAACACCTCAGACTGTTGTAGTTTAATGCCATTGAAGCCAATGTGCACTATCACAACAGATATGTCCACACGATTAGTCAGTGTGTCTGTGAACGTGGTGTTTATAATACTCCCTACAACATAAGTATTGGAAGAATGGACAATACTACTACATATCCAGGTCCCCCACTGATGGTAAATAAACCTCTACTAACTTAGACAACCAGAATCTACTCTTTTTACAAATCTCAGGCTACTTCAAGGAAATACAGCAGGAAATAGGTACTAAGTACATGTTAAATTATTTCTACCTTTGAATATTTTCTCCTCAGACAGAGACAGTACTTGGGACTATATTTCATACTGGGACATCCTTTGGGTAGACAATGGCCCAAAGCATTCTGTTTGTGTTTAATATTTAATCTGGACTAGTGCAGCTGTCTCAATCACAGCTACCCTGACTTTATAGGAAGAAAACAGGCTTATTACAGGCTATGAAATCATGAGACTCTGAGTGTCTATGATCTGAATTGTAAATGTTTCTCTTTCTTTCTCCTCTTTTTAAATGCTCCTTCATGGAACATTATCAGGAACCGGGACACCAGACACAGGTAAGATGTATTTGTTATTAGCACTTCTGAAACACACAGCATGCAAAAAACCCCAAAACATATTGCAAAACGCACAACTTTTTTTTCATCTTGTTTTTCTGCAAATTACATTAACATACTTGATCCCCTCTCCTCGACAAAGCTTCAAAACTGCAAAACAAATCCTCATTGCAATTACACACTTGGCCGTGACAAATTGGTAATCTGGAAATCAGCCAAAAATGTCAAGGATTTTGTGAGTTAAAGGATTACAGAGCAGGGGCTGTTGTATTGCTTGTTCCAGACACAGAAAGCGCCTTAGGACCATAGAGACCTTGATATTGTCCATGGCCCTGAGCCTTCGGAGCAGAGCAGTGAGCCCTGTACACATTTCACGACAGAAGATTACACAGATGTTACTGAGTTTTAGTATCTGCGTTTGCGTCGCTTCGTGTTATCAGGGTTACATTGGAAAAAAGTGGTGAGCTTGTGGGTGTTTGTGACAGATGGGTTTTATCCAGTTTTAAAGAGAAAGAGGATTTTTCAAGATATCTCAGAGCATGCCAAAGTTTCCAAGCGTGGAAAAGGGATCACCAACTGTGGATCTGTGTTGTATTGGCGGGCTGCTGTTAGAACAAATATGTATTCAGAAATTCAAAATGACAAACTTTTTTTGTTTTTCCTTTTGTCTGTCTGTTCCTTTACGCACGGACAGGGGGATCAAATAAGACATTGTCTCACTTTTAAACACACAAAAACAATAAAAACGTTACCAACAGGCAACAGTAGCTCAGTTGGCGTTTGTCCACTGATCCGAAGGTTGGTGGTTCAAATCCTGCTCTCAACATAAACATCATTGGTAGAGTGGTGCGATTCCAGGTCCCACAGATTCTGTTGTTGTGTCCTTGGGCAAGACCCTTCGCTCCCAGTGTCTGTGTACACTGGTGTATGAATGTGTGTGTGAATGGGTGAGTGGTTCCTTGATGTAAAGTGCTTTGAGCGCCTTGAAGGTGGAAAAACGCTATATAAAAATATGACCATTTACCATGTGACCATTTATTTATTTGGTGTCCTATAATAAATAAATAAATACACAAATAAATAAATAAATAAATAAAAAATTGAATGGAAGGTGGAAAAATGCTGTATAAAAATATTACCAATTAAGTACAATACAGTAACAGTACAGTACTGTTACTTTCTATGGCATAAGGTTGTGTCAAGCACAGAATCCACCGAAAAATAAATCTCAAACCACCTCAGAATAAAAAAATAATAATAATAAAACATTGACAATAGACATTTGACTTGTTAGATACTATATACATATACATATATACTATAATACAGTTAACATTATTACAAGTAGTAGTAACTGTAGTAAAGTTGTACTTCTCAACTCACCCCAGTCCATTTCATCAGGCTTGGAACAAATAGTTGGTACATTTGGCTGTCTCTTTTTGCTTGCTTAGCTTGTTAAAAGAACGGATTTTGTGGATACATCTCTTGTTTTAAAAATGTATTCTGTCCCAAGGCATTTCGGACACCCCCCTCCTCACTCCTCCTCGCCCCTCCTCACCCAGGACACCCCATCGTAGATCCTGCTTCCTCTTTCTCTTCAGCTCTGCTCTAACTGTGTGCACCATGTTAGTTGTTCCCTTTTATTCCATACTATTGTTCTCCCAAGTCAAATGCATTAATTATTCATCCATATTCTCCTTTCAAAGCTTTTCACTCAGTTCCCAGCAAAGTGCCTATGGGCCAACAACCAAACCAAAAGGGTCTGTGTATAGGGGATGTACTCAGAGCAAAAAACATGGTCTACTGCCTGCTTTAAAGTGCATATGAGGCTTTTGTGTTTTTGTAATTATTACTTGCTTTGGTGGGATAATACCTGTGCTAAATATTTTATTTTGTTTTACATTGATCAAGTGGTTTGTGGAAAAAAAGATTGAAAATCAAATTACAAAAATACAAGAAGGAGCTCTGAGGTAAAAAACAGAATACCACTATGTATGTCATCAACACCAAAAATCCTATCCAAAATGCAGGGACGATTTACTCACAACGAAGCCATTTTTATAGCGTTTTAAAGCTTCATTTAACAAAATAGAGGTGTTTTAATTTGTTAAATGAATGTCTAAGTCTAATCATAAATATTGTGCAGTTTAGACATAGACTGTATATATAAATGGATACAGCTAACGCGCTAGCTGCCGCGTTCAAAATAGGAAGTGATCATGGGCGCTTCTGGCTTTATCTACTCCAATTCACTGTACACTGAAAAATTGTCACCTCTCGCTCTCTGTAACTGCTGCCATGAGGCTCATCATTTTGGTTTTAAAATGTGCGTATTAACCCACTCCCCATTAACCCTACATTATCTTGGTGTTTTTATTTCACTCTTTTGTCCGTAAATCAAGATATGAACATAAATAACAGACAAATCAGGCATCTCCTTTCCCCGAGATTGCTCCTGCTAGCATTAGCAAAAGGTTTGATTGACAGCATTGCTAAGAGTCTCCTCCTTGCTAAACTAGCGGCGTGAGAGGGAAGAGGCGTTACCTTCAATAGCCTGGCTCCGGGTTGGCTCTTTGGTTGCTATGATACTTGTGGTTGGAATTCCAAATGTGGAACTCGGCTCCAAATTTGCCCCTCTAACTGCTCTAGCCTCAATGAGCTTCATTTGACTTGAGCCGAACACTATGAATGACGTCATAGTCACTTAGTCCACTTCTTTAAACAGTCTATGAGTTTAGACCAGTTTTGGTTGCTTGGTAACAGTTACAGAATTAGCCTACCTCTTCATATGTCATATTTGATGCCCTAGGAAACACAATAATAAACTTCACAAAAAAATGTAAAAACTAAACGAAGGCATGATTTTTAGTAAAGTCTTAAATCTAATGATGTTAATTATGGTTTAGTGAAATGAGTCTAGCCTATCACATGCACTTTAAAAGTTCTGGCGATATAAAAAAAAAACAGAAGTGGAGCATTATCAGCAAGTACAGGCAGTCAATTGAGAGACAGTCAGGAACAAGCCGATCCCAGTAATGTGTGAGCATTCAGTTATTAAGCAGAGGGGAACACGCAGGCCCAAGTGCTGTTGTTCATGGATTAGTCACTATTACCATTACTGTTGTGTTCAGCGAGCACATATTCTGATGCATTATAGGAACGAAGACCTATAAAGCATACTGTCCAAGTGTACTGGAAGAAATGTATAGTGCAGTGGACTATTTGAATGGCATTTGTAGTACGTTCCTTGTTCAGACGTATTTGTCAACTGGCTTCAGGAACCAGGTGACTTTGCTAATGTAAAAAATAAAAAAAATCCAATAAATGAATTACAGGTGGTACTTAGACAGTAGTTGAAACAAAATCCAGACTAAGCCTTGACAAAACTTTGGGAAATACAGTATTTAGTTCAATAAGAATACATACATTTAACATAGAACTACTATCAAGCCAGCTAGACCATGCCAAACCAGGTCAAGTAAATCAGGTCTAAATGAAGACCAAATATTGATTGTAAAAAAATAATCTAGCACTGACCCATGCCTAAATCAGCACTACATGAGTTTTAAGACAGGACCTAAGCTTTTAATTTCAGACTAAATTAACTATCAGGTTTAAATAAGGATTTATATGGCAATAAACCAGGACTAAACAGAACTCCACACTCTCTGGATGTTTTCTCACTCACACATGTTGGGCTTCCCTGCTTCTTGGGAACATTGCATTAACTTGCATTCATCTCATGGAGACTGATCCTAACCTTAACCATAGTTACTACTTGCCTAACCTTAACCTTAGCCTAAACTCTAACTAATGTAACTTATTTTAACCTATATGTTAACATTAACTCCAGCTAAGACAGTCCTGACCAAACCTATAGTTCAAGGAGGTGGTTCCCCGGGCACTGCACTGCGGCACTGGATAAAATGCAGAAGACAAATTTCCCTATGGGGACAATAAAGTGTACTTTAACCTTACCTTAACCTTTAAGTCATGTTGTTTACCTATTAATAATGGATTTACGTCATGGGGACCTGACTTTTATACCCATAAGGGTGTATACAGATTCTAATCCACACAATGTGATATTAGCTCATGAAAACAGGATCTAAACCTAAACCTAAACCTGCACTACACCACTGCCAGGACTAAAATGGACTCAACCTGGGCCACAGCAGGATAAGTGTGAACACATCCTCTGTCTAAGCCAAGCCGCAACTAAGGGTGCATTCACACTTGTACATTCACCACATCACAAGTGGAACTAAACCAGGACTAAAACGGAAACGAAATTTGGACTAGACCAGGACTAAACAAGGACTAACAAAAGACCAACTTAAACCCATATCAGGCTAATAAAACAGGCTTAAATTGGGACCAAATTAGGCCAAATTTGAATGCAACCTAAATCTGAACTGGCCTAAACTAGAACCAAACGCGAACTAAACTCCAGGACTATCCCAGCCATCCATAAATAGTGTATAAGAGTTGAGAAGCACTTGAATGAGGTTTCATAGCAGTGTAGTGAATGCACTTTGTTACTGGGTGGATAACTCTCTCTGGGTCCAGGCCTAAATAATGCATGTGCAGTTCAGCTCCCACTTCAGTAAACAGTTAATGGACTCTGTGACTGACAGGCTCCTGCTCTCATCGGACTATGGTTTATTTTCATTTTCTCCCCTTCGTATTATGAGAAAACTCCAGCTAATAACTCATTGAGACTATCTGCTTTCTATTCAATTAAGTTAGCGACAGCCAAAGCAAACATGGCAGAATCACACTTGAACCTGTGAAATGGAGGTGCAAAGATAAAACTATAGAAAGTCTCCACATTTTAATTTCATTTGTGAGATATTATTCAGGAGGTGGTTACAACAAAAAGAGGAGCAGAGGTGAGTCCTTGAGTTTAATTGGTAGAAAGACTGTGTCCAGACCTGAGTGACACCTAATTTCACACTACAAAGTAATAGCTCAAATATGGGCCCATGCAAAGCTAAAGCTAAAGGTGTGGAGCTGCACTGTTGAATTTAATGACAATGTGAGGTGTGAGTCGAACAAACACTGTGCTTATTTAGTCTGTGTATAATCTGGAAGACACTGAAGTAGTAGTAGTAGTAGTAGTAGTAGTAGTAGTAGTGGTAGTAGTAGTAGTAGTTTGTCGTTGTAGTAGTAAGCAGTTATGTGTAGCAGTTATAGTAGTCATAGTTATTGTAGTACTAAACTAGAAGTAATAGCAGTAGCAGCAGCAGCAGCAGTAGTAGTAGTAGTAGCAGCAGTAGTAGTAGTAGTAGCTGTAGTAGTAGCATAGCAGCAGCAATTGCAGTAGCAGTAGTCGTAGTAGCAGCAGCAGCAGCAGTAGTAGTAGTAGTAGTAGTAGTAGTAGTAGTAGAAGCAGTAGTAACTGTAGTAGTAGCATAGTAGCAGCAGCAGCAGTAGCAGCAGTAGTAGTAGTAGTAGTAGTAGTAGCAGCAGTAGCAGCAGTAGTAGTAGTAGTAATAATAATAATACATAACACTTGTATAACGTTTTTTTATGACACTCAAAGACGATTCACACAGTTCAAGACAAAACACAAATGAAAGAAACAGATAAAAGGAGATGCAGTTATTTGAAGGCAGTTTTGAACAGGTGAGTTTTCAGGGCTGTTTTGAAGCTGCTGAGTGTGGATGAGACTCTGATGTGTTGGGGCATGGAGTTCCAGAGGGTGGGGGGGTAGCAGCAGAGAAGGCCATGTCCCCCCAGGTCTTGTGTTTAGTCTTGGTGGGGAGAGACAGGAGGTTGAGTAGTAGTAGTACTAGTAGTAGTAGTAGTAGTAGTAGCAGTAGTAGCAGCATCAGCAGTAGTAGCAGCATCAGCAGTAGTAGCAGCATCAGCAGTAGTAGCAGCATCAGTAGTATTAACAGCAGCAGTAGTAGCTGTAGCAGTAGTAGTAGTAGCAGCAGTAGCAGTAGCGGTATGTAAAGTAGTAGTAATTTACTTAACATGGAATCGTTATAGTTACTGATACTAGCAAGTAGGATGGTTAAGTTACAATGATTTGTTGCAGGCCACCTATTCTATTAGTAAATTATGATGTATATGCTGTCTGAAAAGTAGGCAAGAGATATTTTTTGTTATATCTTTACATGTTTCTTCTATTGCAAATAAAAGTTACAGTAACACACATCTAGTGGATATAACACTTGAGGAGTCAAAGCATCAGATATGGACTTGAATCAAATGACAATACCATAAGGTACAAGCCTAATGAACCAGAGCAGTGCGGTACATATGTCTCCTGTACACGGCCGCAATTACTGCAGTTGGCACTCCTCCCACGCGTGGTACAGGATCCACTGTCAAGAAGAGGCTAAGTGGAGGGATTTGCATTTCAATATCATGAGAGAAGAATACATAATGTCATACCCCACAGCTATCTGATCTATTTGTGAGTCAGTGTTAGCTTTTGTTTTACTGATGAGCCATAGACTTTTAACTATCTAGAACCACACAAAAAGAGAAACACTATATTCCAGCGTTCTGTATATGTGCATGCTGTTTATTTCATATTCTCAAGGTAGTAACATGTAATATGAGAAACATTTTGCTATTTTATATAACAATAATGACAAAAAAAAAAGATTACTTTGTATAGGACACCAAATAAATAAATAGTCACATGGTAAATGTTCACATTTTTATACAGCGCTTTTCCACCTTCAAGGCACTCAAAGCTCCTAACATGAAGAAACCACTCACCCATTCACACACACATCATTCACCAGTGTACGCAGACACTGGGGGCGAGGTGGGTTAAGTGTCTTGCCCAAGAACACAACGACAGCATTCATCTGCGGGAGCTGGAATCACACCGCCAACCTGTGGGTCAGTTGATTGGCCCGCTCTATCGAAATACATACGCACAAAAATACAAAAATACATTGCGTTATTGCTGACAAACTACAAAGACTTTAAAAATATGAAATTATAACATAGTAAGTATGTAGTCACTGAGATAAAAATAAATAAATACAAATAAACAAAAAACTATGGTTTGTTTAAGCATCTATAAGCATTCACATGTCTGCAACACTTTTAACACATGAATAGCAAGACACAATATTATTCTCCAGTTTATTCCTAGATAAAAAAAGTTAAGTTGCTTTGACAATTTAGCTTCCAAATTTGGTCCATTATCACTGTTTATGTTGTCTTCTGTTTGGAGAAATAAATTGATACAAGACTTTGTGACAAAGAAAGTTTCCCATGTCCGTCACATTTTCTAAACAAGAAGTTAAACTCATTTCAAATGAACAAGTTTATAGAGACCTGCTTTATACTTTTCAAATCTAAACTTTAGCCTAATTCAAGTATTTTTCTTTCTTTCATTATTAAAACCAGCATCCAAATGCAAGGCTATGTACATGACCAATTAAGAAAAAAATCTTGCTTATAGGTCTGCCTTATGAACCCTATTAATAGCATTGCAGTGCATTTAGGCCTGTAGTCTGTTGTTACCATGGCAACGAGAATTTGAATAAAGAGCAGCATTTTATTTTATTTTTTTTTTGATGAAATGTGGATTATGTTTCTATAGTGACAAAAGTGCAGGGCTAGACCTTTGACAAAATAGCTGCTTATAATAGGATGTGATTTGTAGTTTTGTTTTCTTTATTATTTTGTAGTTTCACTTTAATTCAATCATAATTTATCCACTCCCACAACAGCAAAAGATTGTAAAACACACACAAGACCAAGCCTTGTTTATATGGAAAGCACTCCAACAGTCATAAAGTGATAAAAAAAAATCAAATGAAAATGAAAACAACAGTCTTGAATGCAGGACCCAAACATGCATGAATTAACTGAAGCAGAACTTTGAGTCAGCTTATGGTGAGGGAACTGTTACAACATAGTTAAATGCTCATAAAAGTTGATTTTACATAATAAGTTCCCTTTAACACAAGACTCTTTAGGCTATACAACCTGTAATAAATGTTTCTATGGCTCACAGTGCATACCATTATTTGAGAATACATACTCATATTCATACATGTTCAAAAATGTATAGTCTGATATTGTCTATTCTATATGACCGTTACCCATAGTGCTATCCTACCCTTCAACATGACAACACAATGCAACAGCCAAAACCCATTGAATATAATTGGGCCGTGTCTTCCTTCCATCTGCATCCATTTTACAAGCCTGCTGTATGCACTTACCCGCGTTTCCGATGTTCCTAGAAACCTACATTTTGAACACAACAAAGCGAACATTCAAAACCGCTTTTCCCCGGCCCCAATCGCATCTCATGTCACAGATAGTGTACGGAGCGTGCTAGGGTTTAGCTTGGCTTCAATTATGCAGCTTTCTACTACAGCCAGTCTGCACATACATATATACATAAGCTCTCTTATCTGGGCATGCCAAATTTACACTGACAAACACAAGACTGTGACTATAAACCACACTGTCGCAGAAACAGGCTTGTGGCATCTCTCGGAGCATTGCGAGCCACCATAGACTGACAATAATGTGTATGTATATTACGGCACAGCAGCTCGGGGAACATAAAAGGAAGAGAGATTGGCATAAGGAGGATTTTCTGAACAAATATAAAGTGAAATACTGCACCAGTGAGCGTGATATTAAATCAAGTTTATGATCTTTGTATATTTCAATATTGTAGTTGTTACTGCGCTCTCAAACTTTAAAGGAGCAATAAGTTACTATTTTTGATCGAGAATGCCATAGCACAGTGGCTTTCAAACTGTGACAGACGTTGACAAACAGTCATGACTAATCAATGCTCAAAGTAATAAATCTGTGAAATACAAACCAAAAAATGTCTCCAAACCAAGGCTACACTCAAAACTTAAACTACGACCACGATTAAACAGCCAACAAGCAACTAAAACTGGGACTCTACACCAGGACTAAACAAGGACTAGAATGGGACTGTGATGAATGATGATGACTAATGACTGAAGTCATCACTGTGTGTTTTAACATTAAAATTAATTTGTTCAAAACACATGCCAGAACAGAACAAGTGGCATTGTTAAACCAAAATGTGAATTTGATCAGAGTGCACTTTATTTGTAAACCAAGGCTAAACCAGGGTTAAATCAAGACTGAACCAAATCCAAAACAGGATTTAACCGTTCAAGTTTCTTTTCAAGAGCCTTTTGTATCTAAATTATTATTCACGGTGAGAGGGATGAAAAATCAGCACACACGTCATAGGAACTGACCAAAAAGGATCATTTGGTGCCAACTTTCGGTTCCTTGGATTTAAATGCCCACATCAATGAGCTAATACATTAGCGGATTTATTTAACAGCACTCACGTTTTAACATCGGCCTGTACATGTGTCCAAACCAAGCACACTGTATCATCTCACTGGTAAAACAGAAGAGCTGAAGAAACATTGTGTCCAGAGTTACAACTTGTATCCATCTGAAAACACATCATGTCTCCAGTGCAGGGCCTTTACAGTGTCTCAAAGTCAAAGTGTTGTGCCTAATAATAAATCCACATCCAGTCACAGTCTGTAGTGTCCGTGTAAAGCTGAAGCCAAACAGATAATATGAACCAAACTCCGCCAAAATCCTCCTCTTCCTCAGCCCCGGTAAAAGTGTAATTCACAAATAAACCTGGTGTAGTAAATATATCCATTGTGGAGTGTGTAAAGTCCGCCATAACCCCCCTCCTCCGTCCAAGTAGTAAAAGAGTAAAGTTATTTATCAAAACAAAGAGCATGTGTTCTGCAGAGCTGCCTCTGATCTAAAATGCAGCAGGCAGCAAAAACAAAAATGAAACTTAAACGTGTGTGAGTGTGTGTGTGTGTGTGTGTGTCCAGGTGAGGATCAGCTGTGCGCTCTGGTTCATTTGCATGCACATTTGTTTTGAGTTATAACTGAACATCATATAGCCAAGTACTATGTTTTAAAATATGAATTAACATAATAACATAATATAAGGATTGAAAAATATATATTTTTAATAATATTGGCCATTAATTTACAAAAAAACAAAAGAAAAAAAACACAAGCACCAAAAGCACCGTACTGTATTGAACAAAATCAATCGGTTGCCCCAGTTGTCATAAGCATGAAGCTGAACCCATGAATACTTACATGAACAGTGGATTTAAACTGTGTTGTTCATCCCATAGTCTGACAAACACACAATGTGTTGTATGAAACATGTTTGAATTACCATTAAATGAGTCCAGTGCTTTGTTTGATGGCTTGTTTTTTCTCCCACAGCACCAGCCCGGCCCATAAGTACTACCTGGCCATGGACCCAATGGGAGAGGTGCTGTACGTGTCCGACACCAGCAGTCGCAGAGTCTATCGCGTCAGGAACCTGGGGCAGCCCAAAGACCCGTCCCGAAACCTGGAGGTGGTGGCTGGGACGGGCGAGCAGTGTCTCCCCTTTGACCAGAGCCACTGCGGAGAGGGCAGGAAGGCAACGGAGGCAGCGCTCAACAACCCACGAGGTAAGGCGGACATCTTTGTTTTACTGCTGAAAGGAATACTGCAAAATAGGGATGGGACAAGAGCTTGTGCCACAAAATCTCACAAGCTGAAGTCGCCGCAAGATTGTGCTCATATGACAAAAATGATCTTGTCAGATTTACCCTGAATTTACTTTTGGCGTGGACAAAAAAAGAGTCAAGAGCTGGTGAGTTATATAATTTGAGAAGTTGTTGTTCCAAAACAATACAACAATGAAAGCTAAAGTATTTTATAAAATAGATCGAAATAGTGGGGCCACAATTGTGAACTGGGTGAACATGTCTCGTCTCATGAAAATTGTGTTTTCGTCCCACCACTGCATAAAGAAGTGGACTAAGTGAGTGTGACGTCATCCACAGCGTTCGGCTCCAGCCAAATGAAGCTCATTGAGGCTAGAGCAGTTATAGGGGCGAATTTGGAGTAGGGAGCTGGCACTTACAAACACTGTCAATTAAACCTGTTGTAATGCTCGCGTGAGCGACGTCGGGGGAAGAAGACGCCTGATTTGTCTGTTATTAATGTTCATATCTTGATTCATGGACAAGATAGCTAAATAAAAACCAGAATCATGTAGAGCGGGTTAATGCGGACATTTTAAGACCAAAATGACGAGGCTCACTGCAGCAGTTACAGAGAGAGGGGTGACAGTTTTTCAATATAAAATGAATTGGAGCCAGAGTCGATGGAGCCGGATGCGTACCCATAATCCCTTCCTATTTGGAACGCTAGCGGCAGCTAGCGCGTTAGCTATGTCTATTTATATATACAGTCTATGGTCTCAGCACTACTGCAAAATATCAACAGGCTGTAATGTCAAAGAGCTTATATGGTGACAAAACAGGTGACAAAATGGGCTTAGAGGAAACACAAACACAAAGGTTTGCAAATTTCAACTCCTCTCAAGGCACATTGATTGATTGTGTTCTTTAGCAAGACACTTTTATACAGCCTGTCTAAGATTGGCTGCGCACCAGTGGACAGATATGACTTCACTGTCCCAGAGGGAAACGCATTAGACAAGTAACAATTTGTTTAGCCCAATTTTAAGCCTTTCCTCTCAGTGAATCTGTGAAATTAGGTGTTAAAATAGACTGGTACAATATATCCTCCCTTTTATCTTGCCTGGCAAGCAAAGACCATACGATTTTACAATACTTTATAAACACATATGAGTCTAGAAAGTATCTGTCTTCCTGATTTCCAGTGGTTGACAGATGGATTAACCAATGAGAGAAACACATGGTCCAATCCTGTCAAAACAAGCATGGCGGCTTACAAGTAAAGATAACACAAAGGATTGGAAAGTTAACAGCACAAGTGAAGCACCAAACTCTAATTCTAAGGTAAAGGAAGTTAGGCTTATGGTTATGGTTAGGGTTATTCAGCTCTGAATGTCACAGGAATATTCAAGAGGAGATGTCTTTGCCTTGTGACACAAATTAGCGGCTGTGATTGCGCCATCCCAAAGTTGGACTGTTGTCTGATGCACTTTAGGGAGGTAGGGAGTAGGAGGGGCAACCTTTGTCTGTTGTTACAATAGCACTCAAACAGTGTGCCAAATCTAAATAATCTTCCAAAGTGAGAAAAAGTACAGGTCTTAAAGAGTTTTTCATTGATCAATATCTCATTTTATTCTTTTGTCGCTGTTATCTTGAGCCCTAAAGTTCTCCTGCTCCAGTCTTTACAGAATGAAATAGTCTACCAAAGCTGCCATGTGACCCTCTATAATCCCTGTGTTCAATCAGAGATGTGAGACACACAGCACTCACCTCATCTTCATGTTGAACTGAGGAATCGGTCTTTGATGAAGAGTTGTTTCATTTTCCTATGGCTTATTAGTATTATTATCTGGCAGTATTACCTCTACACTTAATTTATTTCTGTCCACTTTTATGCTCCGTAAATTACATCTATATCAAATGTAGATAATCTCAAGAGAAGCGGTGATAATGAATTATAATGAAGTTGTTTTGCGGTTGAGGTGTTTGTGACTGGTGGATCTTATGGGAAAAACCTATGCTTTTGCTTGTGTTTGCAGTTTTATCCCTTAGGCTGTATTTGATGTTGTAATCTTTATAATTAGTATATTTTTATATTGTTGTGTATTGCTTGGTTGTTTCCTTGAAAATGGCATATTGGCAAAAACAACATATTAGCATGTTTTATAAGTTTAGTTTTTTTGCATGCACTGAGTCCCTTTGCTCTCCACGCTTCAGAGCCGTATCACATTACAGTCGCATGCATCTCGTTAATAAAACTACTGCACAAAGCATCAGGTTTGTCAAGTTGTTGTGTACAGTTTTGTATCATGTTTTTGTATATTTATGGAGAATTGTCGTGTGGGAGCACGGGTGACGTAGACTTGTGGACTGAGCATTGAACAGAATCTTACTGCTAACCATAAGGAGGGTTTCAATAGGATCCAGGAGATGTTACAAAATTACTCAAACATGCATGGATGACATCTAAAACCTCTTCAGGCATGTTTTTGATGAGGAAACAATGTTATAAAATGGTAGAAAGCTCCAAAAAGTCCATTTTGCATATGACCCCCTCTTTAAACTTGTTAATTCAACATATTTTGTATAAGAGACAACAACATGTACTTCACAGAGCTTCAATGCAATAGGTATGTTAAAATAGAATTGATGTAGGGTAGTATGTTTAATATAATACAATAATGGACAAAAATATATATATGTAAAAATACCTAGTGGGAGGAGTACGGGCTGGAGTTAGGTTCACTTGTAAGCAGAGGTGTGGCTATGTTTACTTCTAACTAAACGTGTACTTCTCTGAGTAGTTTTCAGACACTACTCCTGCTAGAGTAACATATTTTACAGTGTAACAGTTCTTTCAGATATGATCTTCAATTCTTTGTGGTCTTACATAAGAAAATACCAGAGTCTGTGCATTATGTTATGTTTTATCCACCCAATTACATTAACATGAAGTACAAATGGTATTTGTACTTCATTAATTTGGGCACTTCATTGTACTTCTTTTGTAGTAATCAAGTCTATATTTAGTACCAATTGTGCTGAGTTGACTACCATAGAGAATCTCTGAACACAGTGTTACTACTCTACCATAACAGAGGAGACTCACACAAACGTCTCTGTGTTTATTTATGAAGAAGAATCCTCATCTTTCTTGTAATAATTTCAAGTGCAATGTGTCAAAGGGTTAGAGAGGAAAATGTGTTATGTCCCAATTAAATATTCCACATTTTGGTGTAAAAATGATTTAATGAGACAGCTATTTATTACATTTTGCACACTTAAAACACAATTATTTTTGCTACTTCAAATGCAGGTCGTGCACAGAAAATTTTGATTATAAAAAAATGTTAAATTGCAGTTTGACTAAGTTCCAGTGTTGGAAAATAACTAAATGCCAACTGTATTCTGGCACAATTAGGGGGCGTTCACTCTTGTGCATAGATTAACTGGGACTAGACCAGGACTAAACCAGGACTAGAATGGGACCAAACCAAGTCTCCATCTGGACTAAACTGGGCTCAAACCAGGTCCCAACAAGGGCAAGAGCGAACGCAGCCTTACTCTTCAATTCTTGGTATTCAGAATAACGTAACTTCAAAAAAATATATTGTGGTACATGATCACAAATTCTAGACTTCAAAACTGCTCGGTACTGTTGAGAAAAATACTGCACTTGTGGTGTTCTAATCAGGGATAAATAAATGCAGAACAAATGGTGCAACCATAGACTATAGATATAAATGGACGTAGCTAACCTGCTAGTCACCGCGTTCCAAACAGAAAATGATCCATCGACTTTGGCTCCAGTTCACTTTACATTGAAAAATTGTCACCCCTTTTTCTGTAACTGCTGCCGTGAGCCTCGTCATTGGCTCACTGGTCTTAAAATGTTCATATTAACCTACTCTACATGATCCTAGTATTTTTATTTCGCTATTGTGTCCGTAAATGAAGCTATGTACGTTAATAACAGATGAATCAGGCGCCTTTGCTAAGCACCCGCACCGCTCATTTAGCATGGGAAGGGGCATTACCTTCATCAGCCTCTCTCTGGATTGGCTCTTTGGTTGCTATGATACTGTTGGTCGGAATTCCAGATATGGAATAGCTCCTATAACGTCTAACCTTAACAAACTTCATTTAACTGGAGCCGAACGCTATGGGTGACGTCACACTCCCTTAGTCCACTTCGTTATACAGTCTATGGGTGCAACACACTAACAAAGCAGTTGTATTGCTTTGCCATGTTTCTACGCTATGATCTAATACAACACTGTGAAGTATTCTAATTTGTATTCTACAAATACAGTACTGATTTGACCATATAGTGTTCAAAATGCATTCAAATGCAGGTATTCAGTATTCTGTAAGTAAATACATGTTTGAAGTATTCTTGCCATCATTGCTCATTTGTACATTTAAATGAAACCCACTTAATTGCAGTGCACTATTGACTGTTGTGACTCATGTTTTGACTCAGTGTTACGTTTTGAGTGAAAATCATGTTGAATTGGTTCAGAGCTCCTGCTGTTTGTAAGAATCACACACAGTCATCACTCCAGCTTTGAGCGACTGATGGATTCACGCTGTTTAGGACTATTTGTTGACCTTAGAATCATTATTTTTTTCAAATTGATTTTCAACAGACATCACTTTACATTAGCACTAATTAGAGATATGTCACTCAAACCTTTAAGGAAAAAGCTGTGTGTGTCTGAACAACGGTGATAATACAGTGGCATATGTTGTGTTTAAAGGTGAACTATGTCACTTTTCTGGTCCAACACCTGCTTGTCTCCATGGAGATGTTATCGCTTTGCTGGAAATGTTCCATGTAGAGAAAAACAATAAAACACCTCAAACTAGAGAAATTAATGCTCAAAGTGCTTCACATGAAAAGTCAACAAAAACAAATACACAGGTAATATGATACATAGGCAAAGAACAATAAAACAGTAAAAGCTAGCTTATGTTAAATGCCAGGGAGAAGAGGTGGATTTTCAGTCTAGTTTTAAACTGTGTTAAAGACTGTGACGATCTGACAGACAGGTAGAGGGCGCTGTTCCATAGTCTGGGCGCTACCACAGAAAAGGCTCTGTCATGTCTTGATCATCACGTCTTGAGCCTGGCTTTGGGCCCAGCAGCAGGAGCAGGTCAGCTGACCTCAGGGCTCTGGGTGGAGTGTAGGGCTGCAGTAACTCCCTCAAATAAAGAGGACTAATAGAGTGCAGATATTTAAACACATCATTCCAGATAAAGTAATAACATAATACCAAGCAGGTGGTGGACTGTTCACCAGAAAAGTTACATAGTGCTTACATAGTACATTACAAACGTATATTTATTCTGGCCGCCCACCTTAGCATTTGACATGTGTTGACACTTTAAAGTAAATCATTTGAAAACAACATGAAAGCCAAACTGTGACTATTATATATAATCATGTCTTGAATCATACAAAGGGCAGACCACCTGCACTTCTTTGCAACAAATAACTCTCCTTTGAATGAAAATAATGCATTATGTAACCGCAGTTTGGTGGTAAACAGGTGGTGTTCATGTTCATTTCAAATGGAAGTAGAAAATGTTTGTGTTTTTGCATGAAATATCTAAAGTTATGATCCACACATGTTGAACTTATCATTATATGTTGTTGATTGACTTCACTTGCCGTATTAATCATAGTGTTATTTCAGCTGACTGTCTTTAGTGCTGACTAATGACACCACTTTCTGAAGCTTTTGTAAACTAATTATTTAGCTTTTGTGTATTTATGCTGACAGAGAAGATGTTGAACTTTGTGCCAGTTTTTGTTTCACATGGATAGGCCCAGTAATTACAGGTATATTAACCAAAACATGGGTCAAAACAACTCTAAACCGACAATTAAACAGCAACTTTCACCATAGAATTCTGACCTGTCTCCAGCTGTAACATCTTAAAGGTCCTATATTATGCAAAATGGACTCCTGTGAGCTTTAAGCCATGTTATAATGTTGTTACCTCCTCAAAAACATACCTGGAGTTGTGTTTTGTTTCATTCACACATGTTTGACTAACACTTTATTATTAGTCTGTCTACATCTCCAAAGCTCAAAATGCTCCGTTCCTCATTGTGATGTCATGAAGCAGGAGGTTCCAGGGTTGAAATTGAAATAAGTAATAAGTGATTCTAGTGAAGGTGTATGGAGTTTAAAACACAGTGGAGCACTTCCTGTATTACCACATGACATCACAAAGTGTTTTCTGTTTGAGAAAAGAACTCAACCTAAATATGCAGGGTTTGTGTGTTAAACATGTGTGAATGAAACAAAACACAACTCCAGGTCTGTTTGTGATGAGGAAACAACATTATAACATAGATCAGAAAACAGTGTAATATGGGCCCTTCAATATTAAAATGCCAACTTGTACTTGCATATAAACCCAGATTAACCAGGCTTTGCAATCAGAAAAAGGTTTAATTCACAGCAAAATGGATGGACTGTATTCAAATCCTGTAAGATCAGGCAGAGTGAGTCATGTTTGGAAGCTGACAAAAACAGCTTGATTAAAATGGCCGCTGTGGATTATGAGGGAAGATGTCATGACTAGGTGCTGAAGTTAACCCAAATACATTTCATTTTAGATCCACAAAGCCTGTACATCCTGCTCAAGCTGCTTAGAGGAGCACACACTTTAGACACTAATCCAGACACGATGCTGTGAAACGGTTAATCTCAAAACTCTCACGTTATAACCAGTGGTGGAAGAAGTACTCAGTTTTGTTACTTAAGTAAAAGTAGAGATACTGGAGCAAAACAATACATAAAAGTATCACATGAAAAAATTGACTTAAGTAGAAGTATTGAATTACCTGTTGTAAAAATGTACTTAAAGAGTAAAAAGTAAAAGTATTTTGTGCAGTTTTTGAGGTCTCATAAGGCTTCAAATTTATTGATTTTGATAAAGATTTGGGCTGAATTTTGTTCGGCAGAAGCAAAGGAATTGATAGTTTTTTTGTTTTTAATTTTTGTATATTTTTGTTTCCTCAAACTATGATGTTAAAAATAAACCTTCAGCCTTTTCAGCAAGTCAAACAATAATAAAAAAATACTTTTAGTCCAGTTAAAAAATGTAGTAGAGTAGAAAGTACAGATACCTGCATTCAAAAGTAGTGAAGTAAAAGTAAAAAGTATCCACTGTAAGTACAGATACCTAATTTTTTGTTTGAGTTATTCCAAATATACACTTACCGGAAAAAAAAGTTTATATCAAAATCATACAGAAGTAGAAAGTAACATGCTAGATACTGTTCAATTTGCAGTCTTAAATTAAACAAACTACTACTTCTACTACTACTACTACTACTACTACTACTACTACTGCTACTAGTGCATCCTGTTTATCCAGCTTGTGTATGTGTTTGTATATTAAAACACAGAGCTATTTTGTGAGTGGAGCTTTAGCACCATTAGGCCTGATAATTATAGTCCTAAACATGTTTGCTGTGAAGGAGGTGCAGTCAGGAGATTGTGTTGTGACAAGTAAATGCTGTGTTATTATCTACACTTACTCTTTAGATATGTGATATGTATCATATGAAAGTAGGTGTTTGTG
>KN486165.1:0-28485 GCA_000787095.1 Periophthalmodon schlosseri | reverse complement strand
GGAAAGATCCGCTATGTGCTTGTCTCCATGGCGATGTTTGTTACTTTGCCTGAAATGTTCCACAGTATGGCATTAAACTCACCTTTCTCCATTGAGACAAGCAGGTGATGCCACTAAGATTACAGGTTACAGGTCAGATCTCTGGAGAGGTGATGCCACTAACAGTAAGAAGGCTTTTCAAGGTACATTTGTAGCAAGAAAAACACTTGCAATTGAAATAATACATGATAGACCAGTTTAATGCCATACTGTGGAAAGCTTCTCAATTGAAAAGGATTTGGGAATATGGACAATCTGGTTAACATTCACCCACAAACACAGATGGTTCAATCCCAATTCTGACCTGGCCCCATGGCCACTGGGCAAAACACTTGACCCACCTTCCCACCTACTACACCTACACCTACCCACTGAAGAGACTGTTGGGGCAGATTAGCATCCCTGTTTCCTTCAGTTTCCCCCAAAGCCTGGAGAGTGAATGAATGGTATAATGGTATGTTAATTGTGTTGAGTATCTTAAAATGCATAAATCCAATTATTTATATTATCATTACCTCTACACCTTTGCAAGAAAGGAGCAGTGCCTTTGCAGAGGTCTACTCTCCAGATGCCTCTAAATAATTCATCTGTACATTCTTCTAATGGGCACTATATTTTACTGTCGGATGTATAGTTTAAGCATGTTTATTATCACATTGTGTCCTTCAAATGTTTACTTCTGAATACAAGATTTGGAGCGCTGTTCAGAGTTGGCTCAGCATACGCTGCGAGTCAATTATCTTTGTAAATAAAAAAAGCCTTGTTCCATTTAGGCTGGATCCCGTGTCTGACATAAAAGCAGCTTCAGCCCCAAAGGATGCGCCAGCCTTGGCTCTCATCTCTGCACGCTTCCTACCCACAATGCACAGCGGTCTTTTACGCACAATAACAAGAGTTGTGTTGTACGTAAATAATTCTGTTTGGATGCGAGGGTCACGACACAAGACCCAACGCTGACTTTCAAACTTGTCATTGATGTGGCTTATCTATTATTTGTTGACTACTCCCAAACAGTAAATCCAACATCCACTGAGCATTTCTATTTGCACTGTCAGTCTCTCCCCCGACCCACAGGGGGCAGCCTAATGCCCTTATCTGAAGCTGACATACCACCACTGCATTTCTCCCTCTTGCCTTCTTTCCCTCCTCCCTCTCAATTTTCTTTTCATTTTTTTCACCAACTCAGTCCCAGCTGCTAGGCACACCATCCCAAGCCGTGATAGCAAGGCTGGCTATCCAATGAAGCATTTAAACCGTCACAGTTATTAGCATGACGCTCAGCTATCCAGGAGGTTTTTAAAAGAAGCCAGTCGCGGTAGGGGGTAAATAGTCTCCACATAGCTCCTCACTGGTCAACCCCAAACCAGGGCCTTTCTTTGGGGGTCCTGCTGCACTGTACTGCCTCTGCCTGCGGTTGCCATATAAGCAGCTTAGACTCATGGAGATATTCACACATGGAGCGCCAGTCTCATTTGCAGAAGGAGTTGAAACATTTCAGTGTGCAGAGAAGCATTTCCCAGTTTGATTTATCAGTTTGCATCAAGATTTGGGGGCTGTCAGCAAGCACCCGGGCTCAAAACATTAACTCGGAGCACACATTTCCACTCTCTCCTCGAGTGGCACTATCTCCAAAAGGCTCTGCACTGGGCTAATTACTGCAGCCTGCACTTGTGCACCACCAAACCCACCACATTTTAACAGGAGTTTGACAAAACCCTTTCATGGACTGAATAATCGCAAGTATGAATGAAACATCAGTTAAAATAATATAACTAGTACTAATACTACTATATTTAAAGGTGCACACTGTAACACATTTATCTCCATGGGAACAAACAGTTCTGGGCAAGTTAAAGGTCAGATCTGTGTAGACTGTGGCCCCGTTCACAGTAACAGTGCATGTTTTTCAAGATATTTTTAGCAATAAACATACACACAGCCTATATAAGTCTAGTAGTACACTGTGGAACATTCCAGGCGAAACAATGGCACATCCATAGAGACAAGGTGGCAGATTCCACCAGAAAAATGATATGGTTTACTTTTAAATATTACTCAAACTGATACCACATGTGAAGGTGTTGCTTTGTAATAAATGCTGGAGAGAGTTCTCTTTAAAGTTTTTAACAGTGTGAAATTGATTCCCAACAACTTGAATGTCTCCCCTCACTCTTTAGTCCAATCCACACATCACACACCACTGTCCTGTCCAATAAAAACCTGAGTAATCTCGTGACCTCTCCTCTCCTATTCAAACCCTCCTGTCTAAGACTATGGCACTCATGCTCCTGTAGTGTACTTTTCCGTAAATATACAAAAGCATGACACAAAACAATATACTACAAATTCACAAACCTGAAGCGATGTGCAGTAGTTTCATTAGTGGAATGCACGCTGATTGTGCTGTGAAAGGGCTCTGAAGGGGGAGTGATTGAAACATAACATGCCAATACATTGTTTTTGGCGAATATAGCATTTGCAAAACAATAAAAGGCAACATGGTGATCTAAATATGTTACGCGTTAGCATTTTATAGACGTTAGTGTCTAATACAACAGAAGAAAAACACCCTCTTTAAGCATCAGTGTACATTATATAACCCCAGCTACAGCCTAATGTGTGTTCGGTTAGCGAGTCTTTAAAGATCCCTCACTTATTGCTATTCCTTTGGTCTTCAGAAAATATACTCAGGGTCAATCCATATGTACAGCGAGTGACCTCTTTGATAACTTGCTTTAACATCACTTTTAAGTATATAGGCCCACTGGGAGTGTTCAGTTATAAAGCGCTATGCATTATTTACTAAAACTGAAATGCTCATGAGGCATAATGCAGCACTTATTGGTTTCTTATTGGGAACGCCGTGAATGGGTTTAAACTGCTGTTGTCAGTAACATTCAAATTACAGACTAGCTTATGTTCCAGTCAGCAGTACAACAAGAAGTGGGTCAAATCCTTACTTTTCTTGCTAGCTTAGCCCTGCGTGATAGCATGGCCTCCTGCTTAGCTCTGTACCATTAGCCGCTGGGGCAGCTATCCTTAGCATTGGTTTTAAAGGGGCACTCCTCACTATGGTGGACCAGTGAAGCATTTCTGTTGCACGAACCACTGCACAACTTCTAATTATCAGGGAAGAGAAGGAGAGGAAAAAAGTGAGCTAGTGGCAGAGTTTCATTTGCATTATCATAGAGCAGGCTGCTGTTTGCTGTGTCGTGTGATTAATTCATGTGTGTATCATTAATGCAAAAATGTCCAGGGGCAAAGACAAAAGCGCGGTCAAAGTGAGAGGAAACACAGAGGCACAAATCAGACTCTGCATGTGCACAGAACTGGAGCTGGAGTCAATAACAAGAGGGAAGGTATAATTGGTTTGGTACTCTGCTTTTGAATAAGTGGTGATTCCAATAATAACATTGGATAGGTGTAGTATTATATAAAGGAAAAATACTTCTATCATTTCAGTAGTACTTGAGTAAAATATTTACTCCCTCCCTCTCTGTAGATGGCGAGGTCTTCGGGCTGAAAAATAAATAGGGCTTCTGGGTAATTATAGGTGTGGTTGAGGGGAGTTGTGGTTCGCTGGAGAGGAGCAGGAGGAAGTTGAGGCGTGGTCCTGCTCCTGAATCTCAGTTTATCATATTAACTCCATATATAGTTTAAAGGTGCACAAAGTAACTTTTCTGTTGGTCCGCTTAGGCCTGTCATGATAATTACTATATCAACTTATTGTTCAATATATGAAAGCTGGAACAATATATTTTGGGGCTCAATATTTATCATGTGTACATTTTCTTTGTAAAAGTGGGAGATTTGGGGTATTTTTGTTGTAGTACAGTAACATTTGAGCTATAAAAGGTTAAATATGTGACTTCTATGGCTAATTATTGGTGCATTCTGTTTTTATGATACTGTCTATTTAAAAATGGTTCACTGGGTTATCTTGCAATTATTATTATTGTGTCAGTTGCTTAAAGTAGTTTCAGTATTATCGTTTATCGCTGTATATCTCTGTAGCAATATATCGCGCTTCAAAATGTGTTGTCATGAAAGGCCTAGGTCTGTCAACTGCTTGTGTCCATGCAGAATACATTGTTAGCATGAGTGCGAGTTCGCCTCTCCACAGATCTAACCTGTAACTTGGCCTGATGGTATCACCTGCCTATCTCCATTAAGGCAAATCATTCGTCAGACATCAGCACATCACTCCAGTATTTTTATCTCTTCATTGGCTTCCAGTTTCTTTTAGAGTTGGTTTTAAAAAAAGTTATTGTTTGTTTTTAAAGCTCTTAACGGCCTTACTCATTCCTGTTTGACTGAACTCCTGTCTGTCCACAGCTGACATAGGGCATTAATGTCAAGCAACCAACTCTTGCTGGAAGTCCCCAGAGCCGCTCAAACACTGGGGTGATGGGGCTTTCTCTGTCGCTAAAGGGCTCTATAAATACAGTTTGATAGATTGATTGATTGATTTTCAAGCAAATGGTTTACTCTCTTCCTGAAAAGTTACTTAGTGCATCTTTAACTACTCTCATTCTACTTTATTAATATGAGCACTTACCATAATCCCAACCTAATAACAAAAGTGTAAATTACTAGGAAATATGGTTAGAAACAGTGCTTATCTCATTTCCCATGCTTTTTTCACACTATTGCCTTAGTACTGAGCTGTAAATTAACTTGCAACCGTTCATGTATATTATTTCCGTCGCCCTTATGCATACCAAAAAAAGTACTTGGTTGTTCGGAAGTTATTTGCAAAACCACTTTTTATACTAATTCACTATGAAGTCAAAACTATATGGCCTTTTGTATTCTCCTCTCAAAATGCAAAACTCATTATCACACATATTGTAGACTTACTCTGAGACGCTCCCCTCTTCCTACAGCAGCAGCAGTGGTAGTTGACCCACTGTGAGCATATAGAGCCACAGGGCCAGTTTAAAATGCAGATGAGGAGAGGGACCGCCGCACACTGCAGGATTTCAACACAAAACACTCGGCTCAGCTTGCTCCGTGCATCCTCTCTGCTTTCTCTGGTTTTGCTCAAACTTTCATTATTGTTATTCTCTTTCAACACACAATCTGCTACTGTTTTCCAAGCCTCCATAGCTAGAACTAAATGCTTTGGGAACCAGGGGTGGCACAGCTCTTAGATCACTTCTTTTCAATGATATATTAATACCAGATAGAGAAATCCTGCCCTCCAGCATTCTGTGGAAATAAAGTGGTTTTCACTCGTGGTATCATTTAGACACAGAAACTTTTGTGTGTCTTAAATGATTAAATGCCTTTGTTAAACTTTGTTAAAGTGATTTGTGAAGAAGTAGGACACCAGATAATGACCAGAGATGAAGCCAGTACCTACAGTTTGATAGGTAATTAGTGAAGCCTAACATGGTCTATGGCATGTTTTAATAGTAGTAGTAGTTGTAGTAATAGTAGTAGTAGTTGTAGTAGTTGGTGTAATAGTAATAGAAGTACTTGTTATTGTAGTAGTAGTTGTAATAGTAGAAGTTGCAGTAGTTGTAGCAGCAGTTGTAGTAGTAGTTCTAGTAGTAGTAGTTGTAGTAGTAGTTGTTGTAATTGTAGTAGTAGTAGTAGTAGTAGTTGTAGTAGTAGTACCACTCTACCACTGTTGTCCTGTGTCCAACCAAAACACACTTAGCAACAGGTAAGGTTAGCATAATTACATACATTAGATAATAAAGGTTACACACAAAATCTTCTGCCTTAATCTCATTCTATTCTCTTCATCTTCTTCTCTCAACTTGATGGCTTTTTTTCCACTTCTAACTCTACACAGAAAGGCAAACAGTGCGCCACAGGGAGAAATTGGTCTTCCTGTGTCTAGCTGCTTGACAGGCAGCATCTTTCTACCATAGACTGTATATAAATGGACATAGCTAACCTGCTAGCCACCCTGTTCCAAATAGGAAGTGAGCATGGGCCGCGCTTCCAGCTCCATCGACACTGGCTCCAATTCACTTTCTATTGAAAAAGTGTCGCCCCTCTCTTCGTAACTGTTACTACTACTCGCGGTCAGAAATTAAAAATATGGAACTCGACTCTAAATTCGCCCCTATAACTGCAAGCCTTGACGAGCTTCTAATGGCTGGAGCGGAACAGTATGGGTGACGTCACACTCCCCTAGTCCACATCTTTATACAGTCTATGCTTTCTACCTATATATTCACCGTCTCTTATGCAATGTTCAAGCCATGTCAAATTTGGAGACATCCGACCTTATCTCCAAAATATCAAAAATGAGGTGCCTAAACCTAAACATCTTCTGTGTGCCTCTAGCTTTTTTTCTCTTCTGAAACTCAACAAATTGTATTTACTGGATGATTGAAAAAGCAATATTTCTAGTCGTTTGGTCACTCCAGATCGATAGCCTTAGAAACAAGAAAAACTGTTTGTGAATAAATGAATTGGTTTGGACCTCGTGGCTGTATGGGGGGGGGCTTTAAATTGTGTTAATGTATTGGTTTAGGTAAGAAATGTGTGTCTATTGATCATGCATGGACAAAGCAATCGGCATCTGACTTGTGTAGGCCTGTTTTACTGTATGTCAATAGTACGTCGTAGATTGCACTGCTTGGCAAAGTGAAATTGTGTTTAAATGCATTCAAAAGGTTTATCAGTAAATAAAAGGATAAAATGAACTCGGAATACACGGGGGAAACTGGGGAATTGGTTTGGAATAAATGCGGACACGGGCTGCATTTGAGCGTTTCATGTTGTTTGCTCAAACCTCCGACATACTGATAACGAAAATTCTTTTGGTGAATTTTAGAAAAGTACAGCATGTCCTGATCTTGAAAGGTCAGAGCTCATAGATATTCCGAAAGTAAAGGAGCAAAGCCCAGACAAGATTGTTAAGAAACATGAAATCATGTCCGGAAAGGTAAATTTATGCTGACTGCGATCTCTAGACACTGTAACGTACCTGGTCTTCACACGGCGCATTAGGTAGATGACGATACAGACTGACAGGGAGCTTGTTTGTAGCTGGCGAGTGAGGGGGGCTTCAGAAAGATTACAGGGGCTCATGGTGAGTGTAATGAAGCCCTGAGTCAATAAGAGATGCAGGCTCAAGGCCAGAGGCTCCGACCAGGCTTCAAAGCTACGGCGGAGAACGGGTAGACTTGTTCTACTGCTGCTCAGGAGCGGGGAGCGCAGGTATAAATATAGGGAATGGAGAATTTCTTAGTAAGTACCGTTATATTTTATTTCTATAGTGCATTTCATGGTTAAAAATAACACAGGTCTTAAATTGATTGAAAAATTAAAAGAGATTGACAGATTCTGCACCTTCTTTTTATGGTGACAGCAGTAGGTGGAGCTGTTCAAAGTCAAACAGACTTACACTTCCTATATATTACAACTGAAGATGGTGGTTGGATGAAAACTGAAACATATAGTGCAAAGAACAGAAATTGAGTTGACCGAAGAATATTGTTTTGAATTATGATTGTATTTGGATAATTGAAAGGAACATTACTAATCCATTATGTCACTGAGCAAGACACTTTTACCCAATTTTGAACCATAAGTGAAGAACTTGGATCAGTTTGTTCCCTCTCCTCACTACTATCAGAGTGAGCCACAGGCACTTGTTTGCAGGATGATTTCATTCAACAAAATGCCCCATCATTTTTTTAGGTTTTATTTTTTGAGTTTATTTGACAGGACGGTATAGCGTGAAAAGGGAGGGAAGAGCTGGGGGGGCACTTTGTAAAATCATCAGACCCAAGAATCAATCTCACAACGGCACTCGACTACTGGCCAGCACAAAATTGATCAAATTCTTAAAGAAGACCTATTGTGCTTGTGTCTGCTATATAGTTCTGTGGATCATTATGTTATAATTTGCACATTTTAAATCATAATATTCCTTTAAAATGACTTAATAAAAGAAACAGGTCAGCTGATTTCTGCGTTAGAAAACTGCTGTGTGAGCTGATGTCGCCGTAAACGTCACACAACAAAGAGCCGTGTAGCTGTGGGTTCCTCCTATGGTTAGCTTCACATCACGTCAGCAAGCAGCAGATGTTTTTTTTTCATTTGTACCAAAATGACTGTGTGACGCTGACAAATTCTACACGTATCACTGATTAAGAAAATAAAATTGAAGAATGAAATAAGTACTTCACAGTGGGTGTGTGCAGGGGGTGGTGAAAACGGGGATTGATTTGCAATATGGCGTCTTGAAAATAAGTGATTAAATATTGCTCAAACATGCACGAATCACTCCAAAAACTTTGAGAGGGTAAGTGAGAAGGGCAATAACTATAACACAATTAAAACCTCTGAAAAGTCAATTTTTGCTAAATAGATCTGCTTTAATCTAAATAATAAATCATATCAATATTAATAGTAGAGGAATCAGTAGTGTCCATTCAATAGGAGATGGTGGTTCAATGCCAGATGCTTCAAAGCTGGCACGTTACTTATGCATCTGACTGACATCCTCCTGTATCTGCTGCTGCTCTGCTCAGTGGCACAGTTAGTTATGAGCGCTTGTTAACGGTGCGGTGTCAGGTTCACGTCTTCAGCCTGGTCATGGAGGATGTGACACACGTGTCCCTGTAACGGTGATGCGACCGGGCTGGCAGCTGGTGTGTCAGACTTCACTAGTGCTGTGGTGCATGACAGCAGAACAGCCACTGTGCTCCCGCTGCTACTGTTGTATGGGGTTCAACATCACAGTGTGCTATATAGGTTGGTAGTGTTTAACTGTGAAGGGGCAGATATACGGCAGTATTGTTTATATTCAGATTTAGGGGTGTGGCTGGCTGAATATAGTGAGATGAGTTCCATCCAATCCTCCTTAAAAATGACACAGTGGCGATATGGAGATGAAATTAAAATGCTGATCTGATACCTGTAACAATTTCTATTTTGGTTACTCACCTTATTCCGGAAGTTGCCGTGGGCATTGCCACCATCATTTGGGTTGTATTATTTTGTATGGAGCTGTGGATCTGACAGCAAATATTTGGGTTGTATTATTTTGTATGGAGCTGTGGATCTTGACAGCAAATAAGTTTTATAGGGACCACAGAGCCGTTTTAAAGCTTCCCAGAGAATCGGTGCAGTGTTGACTTGTTGTTGCACATAACCATTGAACATTTGACACAAACCAACCTACTTTATATAATATTTTAGCCAAAACTTTTCCCAAATTCTCCATTGAAAGGAACAGGGTTTTCACATAAGTGGAAGTGCTACTACAAAGAAAGCGCGGTTTAGTTGCATTTACGGAAAAAGTGGGCGGGGTGGAATAAGGTCAGTATCGTCACAATATAAATCTGTGTCTCTCAGTTAAATGAAGTTCTGTGCTCATTACGAGTAGATTAGTTTGTAACATGTTTCTCCACTGATCCGGAGCTTGGCGGTTCGAAATTCGCTCTCGACATCATTGGTTGAGTGGTCAGATCCACTGACCCACAGGTTGGTAATGCGACTCCCACAGATGCTCACATCCTGCAGATGCTGTCGTTGTGTCCTTGGGCAAGACACAAGCCTTGAAGGTGGAAAAGCGCTATATAAAAATGTGACCATGACCATGTGACCAGCACAAAAACTTTCCCCCACCCATCCTCCTATTGGTCAGCCTCTGAAGGAGAGACAGGTGGATTTACCAATCACAGGGACTGGACTCTCAGAAGAAGTTGATGCCTTTACTTAGCTCTTAAAGGTACAAAGTGTATATGAATCATGATAAAAATCTTTGATCTAGGTTAGATCATCTATTTGGACCACTCAATGCCGTTGTTTCTTTGGGCAAGACAGTTTACCCACTGTATCTATGTGTGTGCTTGAGTGCTTGGTCGTGGTCGATGGGGGTTGTCTTGAGTGTCAAAAAGGGTCACATCAAATGCACATCACTGGTGACTATTAAAAAGGTTACATCAGTTCATTTTGATGGATTCTTTTGTTTTAAGGAATTACACTGACAGATATTACGGGAATATTGGCTCCTTCTACATCTGAGTGACTCAACACAATCTAGAATTAGAAATTAGAAAATGCGTTAAATTAACTTGAACTCTCATTGACGCAGAGTGGCTTAGTGAGAGGTTTGATGAGGGGGCGGCAGACTTGGGTCTTTAAATACAGTCGCACAAATGAATGATTCAAACAGAGTGAAGGAGCAGAGGAGGGGAACAGGACCTAAAGGTGCAGCTGGAGCTCAGACCTGGTCCTATTACTCACCCCAGTGGCTCGGCTCCTCTGGGACTCGAAGATTAGCCTTGATAAGGTGACTCGTTTTCTTGGATCTTCTCCCAGGTTTAGACTGTAAATATTTCAGCAAATGTTTCACTTTTTCTCAATATAGCCCAACTGAAAAGTGCAATGCTTTGTCTCTGTTGAAGTTGGTGCTTTATATGGACTCTCAACAGTGAGTCACGTAGCCTGTAAGAGAGCTATTTCACAAGTGGAGTTAAAGGTTAGAATATCGACATTAAACATTGCAATTTATAATATTGTATAACACTCAAGAACAAGTAACAGCATTTGCAATTTATATTTTAATACTGCAAGTCACAGAAAAAAAAAATATGGTGCATTTCCAAAACATAACCTAGCATTTGTGTACTTCAACCAAGCATTAATACTAAATGAAAATACAAATGTCTAAATAGTACTTTTAAAATTAGACTCAGACTGTAAAGTAGCAAAGTGTTGGTATTTCATAATTTTACAGATATGACAGACGTAAGTGTTGTATTGTAGTAGTTTGTCCACTGCTCTAAAGGTTGACGGTTTGAATCCCACTCTCGACATAAACATCATTGGTAGACAAATCCCACAGGTTGGTGGTGCGATTCCTGCTCCCACAGATGAATGCAGTCATTGTGTCCTTGGGCAAGACACTTAACCCACCTCGCCCCCAGTGTCTGCGTTCACTGGTGTATGAATATGTCTGTGAATGGGTGAGTGGTTCTGCTTTGAGTGCTTTGAAAATGGAAAAGCGCTATTAAAAATGTAACTGTTTACCATGTGATTGTTCTAATCTCACTTCACACTTGTGGATTGGTCTTAGTTTAGTCCTGATGTAGACTTAGTTTGGTCCAGGCCGAACCCTGGTTTAATCCTGGTTTAGTGTAGGTTTAGTTCCAACTTAGTCCCAATTTTGATGTGGTGTGTTAATGTGTGTGCAAATGTGAACACTGCCTACAATATTAAAATGTCAAACCAAACTCAATACCGTTTTTGATAACACAATGATAATAAAATTGGACAGTAGAATGTAATACTAGTTTCTATATTACCAGTTTGTTTCTAAGTTGATCAAGACAATTCCTTACTCGCATTAAGTCACATTTTGTCCTATTTATTTCTTTTAATACTGCGTGCAAGTATCTAGTTTCAATTCTAGCTTTATTATCGATTCGTTTCTGGGTATGAGTTTTTAGTCTGTGTCCATTGTGTTTGCCCTATAACAGAGCGGCAGACTCTGCAGCCCTGATCCCTCCTCAGCCTCTCTCTGCTTTCTCCTCCACAGCTTTTCAATTGCTTTTATAATTGAGTTTGTCTGCTGCCCATGTGATTGCTTTGGATCTCTTTTCTGCTATCAAACAACGCAATTACTGCCAAGTCGCATAGTTTGACACAAAATGTTTATTCACATCGAAATTAGCATGAAGGTCTGGCAAAATCTCCCGCTAGCTCTCCGCACGCTGATCCCATGATGCTTCTCATGTAGCAGAGAACTAGACACGGGGAGAAGTTGGTTATCAATAATTAATTAATACGGGTTAATATGTTAACAAGGCAAGGCATATTTAACAAACTTATAGTCCTGGTAATTAGATGAGCCTCCGTGTTAATTACCAAACCAGAGTCAGTTCTGTGAGGCTTCAATGAATAATTAATGATAAGAAACATGAATTATTTGTGCTTACCAAAGATCTAACAGAGGAGAACACGCCAAGGCCCTGTCAAAGCGGGATTGTTATTGATTGATGCTAAGTGTTTGATTACGGGACATTATAGACCATTGAAAATATTACAGAGCGGTGCGTGTATCTCACTGTACTGGCGGTTTCATTGATCTCGTGTGAGGAGCTTCAATAAGGAACTCGTGATCAAAGTTGTAGTCAATCTATTTCAAAGATGGACATGTTGGGAGTGTTATTTTTTTATATATCCATGTAATACCTTTGATGATAGCCTTAAAAAAACACGGATTTCCATTTTACAGTTAGCATTACATAGTACTTTTATCATATTGTACATAAATGGTATAAAATTGGAATGGTGTGTTAACAGGGTCGGGCTGTTGGTGGTTTTCAGATTCTAGAAAGTGATGATGTCATGCTCCCAGATGGGGGCCAAGAGCCAGATTTCCCTATTGATTACATTGTACTTTGCCATGAAACATCCAAGTGGTAAAAGCACAAATGTTGAACCTGATCAGTGCTGTTAATGACTAGACCCAAGGGCTCACTGTATCACAACAAAAAACTGCATATTAACTATATTCATTTTAGTTGCCCCCCGTCTGTATTAAATAGTATTATTAGTGTTGTGATGTCATCTGCAACCCAGCTGATTGATAGTAAAAGATCACTGGTGGACACTGCCTTATATCTGTCTGAAGGGAGGAGCCAACTGAAACTAACACACCTATTTGTTTACAGTTTCTGTTTGTTGGCTAGGTCTGTTAGCATACTGGATATCGCTATTGTTTTCCTTTTCTTTTGCTATCATGATTCAGTGCTTTTCAGTTTAATGCAGCTCAAAAAGATATCTTACCCCAACCAGTTGACCAGCCTCTCTTATGCACTGAATGAGTGTCAGGTTGATATAAACAATGAAGTGCTGTGATATAAACTACAAGTTGTAAAAATATTGAGTAAATGACTGTATTAAAAGTGTTTTAGCTACATATCGCTAGTCCATTTATCAGTCTGTTATACAATGTTATGACACTGGACTTGTCACTGTGGAGCGTAAACTGTGTGGCAAAGTGCAAATAGAGGTGAGTGTGAGCAAAGCTATTTTTTTTTTCCTTTTGTCTTTCTTCTCTCTCTCTCTCATGCTTTCTCTCTCTTTCTGTCTTCCCCCATACCTCCCTTCTCTAACTCTCTCTGTCTCTCTCTCCCTCTCTCTCATTTATGTCCATCTCTCTCTTTTCCACCCTCTCTTCCTTCTCCCCCTTATCCCTCCCTCCATTTTTCTCTCACCCATTCTCCTTGACCCCCTCTCTCTTATTTTTGTCTCTCTCCTTCGCCCTCTCATCCTATTCCCTCTCTCTCTTTCTTTCTTATATCCCTCTCTTTCTTTCTTATATTCCCATTCTCCTCCTCATTCTCTCTCTTTCTCTCATGCACCAACCTTCCTTGTCTCCCTCTTCCTCTGTTACCCCATCCCTCCTTCTCTCTCTGTCGCTCTCATTTGCGTCTTTCTCCCTCATGCTCTCTCTTACTCACCCTCTTTCTCTTTCGTTCCTCTCTCTCATTTACATCATTCTCCCTCATGCTTTCTCTCACCTGCCCTCTTTCTCTTTCCTCCCTTCCTATCTCTCTCTCTCTTTCGCTCTCTCTCTCATTTCTGTCTTTCTTCCTTACACTCTCATTTTCTCTCTTTCTCTTTCCTCCCTTCCTCTCTCTCTCTCATTTCTGTCTTTCTATCTTACACTCTCTCTCACCTGTCCTGTTTCTCTTTCCTTCCTTCCTTTCTCTCTCTCTCTCTCTCTCTCTCTGTCTCTCTCTCTCTCTCTTATTTCTGTCTTTCTTCCTTACGCTCTCTTATCCGCCCTCTTTCTCTTTCCTCCCTTCCTCTCTTTCTCTCTTTCTCTCATTTCTGTCTTTCTTCCTTACACTCTCTCAGCTGCCCTCTTTCTCTTTCCTCCCTTTCTCTCTCTCTCTCTGTGTGTCTCATTTCCGTCATTCTCCCTCAACCTCTCTCTCACACCCCCTCTTTCTCTTTCCTCCCTTCCTCTCTCTCTCATTTCTGTCTTTCTATCTTACAGTCTCTCACCTGCCTTCTTTCTTTTTCCTGCCTTCCTCTCTCTCTCTGTCTCTCTCTCTCTCATTTCTTCGTCTTTCTTCCTCACGCTCTCACATCCCCTCTTTCTCTTTCCTCCCTTCCTCTCTCTCATTTCCGTCTTTCTTCTTTACACTCTCTCTCTGTTTTGCTCTCTCTCACACCGCCTCTTTCTCTTTTCTCCCTTCTCTCTCTCTCTCTCTCTCTCGCTCTCTTTCTCTCCCTTCATCAAACTGGTGCATGTGGGAGTGTGAATTTCTGGTGTGCAGACTCTGGTTTACCCTCTCTATATTTGCATATGCACACAATGTGATTAACTGCCATGCCTTATCTGTCTCTCCTTGCCACTTGAGCGCACACACGCCCACTCACAAACAGCCACGCGCTTTAGCATACACTTTTGCATGCAAACCGCATCCTAAAAACCACAGACTAAAGACAATAGTCAGCCTCAGAGCTATGGCATTTTTAAAAACATATATTTACTACCCTGGTCTGTTCCGAAATACAAAACAATAAAAATAGATCTGCATAAACCCTTCATAACTTTACTCCGATTTCATGTTTCCTTTTGTTTACCTATTGTTTTTTGAGTGACAAGAACTTTTTCATCTTACAGTTTGTAGAGTTTGTATTTAAAAAAAAAAAAAAAAAAAAGCATTGACATCCACCTACATAGTTTCTCAGTGTTGGTGTGCCCTTGAGCAAGACATTAAATATTCACTCACAAACACGGTAGTTGGGATTTCTTCTGTGTTAGAAATTAGTACATGCACCAGTTTGTGTAAGTCTTCTGGTTGGGCATCTGTTACCTGCTTATCGCCATGGAAATGGTACTGCACTGCATGGAATGTTCCACAGTATGGCATTAAAATCTGTTTGGTATTTATCCAATTACATGTGTCCTAATTGCTCTAAAATACCTCTAACATACACTCTCATTGTGAATAGGGTCGCCTTTCTATAGACCTGACTTGCTCGTCTCCGTGCTGTGAATTATACTCTATGCAAAGACTGGTTACAGACACTCCTACAGAAAAGTTACATAGTGTTCCTTTAGTGTTCACAAAGAATAAAGTACACCTTATATAGACTTGTCCTAGTGCAGTTGCAGGAGCTCACTGACCTCACCTTAAAGGCCTTACTTCATTTATAAACTTCTTGTGGGGTCGTGTTGGGCCAGAAAAAACTGCCCATCTGCCTACCCCACCTGTCAATCACACTTTGTACACAGCTTCCATAGGCCATAATCTCCTGTGTGGTCCATACAATTAATGCCTGCTGTTCCTGAGCTGTATGGGAGGGCAGGCTGCTCAAAATACAATGTATATGAGGCTAGGAGCAAGGTGTGGGCACCAAAGTTTTATTTTACGCACAAAAAGAGTCTCTATACATGCAGTTTTATTTTCTTTCTTTTCCATAAAATAAAATAAAATAAAAAAAACATCATGTAATAGGCTTCCCTTTTGCGAAGTCGATGTGGCGTTACCACTCGAGCGCTTGCTTCACGCCGAGACAGACAATGGAGTGTTTGTTTTCTGTACATTTTTACAATTCCTGGAGCTTTCATCCACGCGGGCGGTGCTTTGGCAGACTGCGTGTCAACACTGAAGGTTGGATTTGTGTACGTGTAGCCTGAACAACAGCAGACAGTTGACTTCCTGTCTGAGTGAGGTGCATACATTGGCAGATCCTGATGCTATGGTATGTTAACAGGCTTGTGATGTTCAACATAAGCATTTGCATAAAACTGAGAAACTTTCATTTGGAAAGACCAACTTAAAACTACAGTATGTAATTTTCTGGAGGTAGCAAGCCACCTGTACGATCCCATGTAAATAGAAAGTTAAAATCATACTTCGGAACATTCTTCATAGAGATAGATTGAGATGTATGCCATCCTATGGGAGATTATAGCCAAAGGAATTTTTCCCTGGAAACAAGGAAAAGGAGGTCATCCTCCAGGCCAAATGAGATTTGGGTTTGTGGAGATGCAAACCCGCTCAGAGCATTACTTTAAAAATAATAATCATAAATAAATAAAAAAGGTAGCGCAATAAACAAACCAAAATGAAAAAAAACAAACAAAAACATGTTTTTTGAACTGTTTTTATAATTCATTTAAAGTTGCATATTATGGCTTTAACTTAAAGTCAGTAGATGTAGCCAAATTAGTCTGCAGTAAGAGTAATACATTGTTGAGGTTATTTAGCTACTCTGTTCTACATTGTCCCTGAATGTAAAAGTTTGCTGCTCGAGGTCCAGTGTGTCTCTGCCACTGCGTGTGTCCAGTGTGTAGCTTAAGGCTGATGGTTGTAAAGATATAGGCAGCAGACTGCTTGCAGCCCATAATACAAACAATAAATATAACATAATGTGTTTACATGAAACAATGATGCAATGTGAATGATACATGATGCACAGTAACATCATTACTTTGGTTGGTCTTTTAAAACTGCTGTGCCAGTCAATGCAAGATTCTGTGGGTGCATTCACTTGTCTTGGTTTGGTGTTTGAGCCCAGTTTAAACCTAAAGAAGAGTTGGTTTAGTCCTGGTCTAGTCCAGATTTAGTCCCAATTGTGTTGTCTTGTGTTGTGTGTGTAAACCCTATAACTTAATGTGCCATTAAAGCCCATACTTGCGGTAGAATTCTGGATGAATGATAATTATTCATTCAAATGTAATAGTTTAAATAGCATTTCTCCAAGTACCAGTGCTAAAATCCCTCTATACCTCCTGCCTGGCATTATTAAAACTGATCTGGATATCATTCTCTCCTTGCACCTTTGCTCCCTCTAACTCTTCACTGTGAGTGTCCCTGTCTCCCATTCTTCAAAAAGCTGTAATCAACACTGGCGCTCGGCAGACCCCACTCCAACGCTTTAATCAGATTGGATTGTATTGCTTTGCCATGGGGGTCCATTAGAACGCACGTTCTTTTGACAAGGACAGTGAACAAAGAGATCCTCTGATTGGGAGTGATTGGCCTGTAATGTCGAATCTCCACTATTTCTCATCCTCTTATCGCCGCATCACTCTCTCTGTATCACCTTAATGGCATTCAATATTGCTTCAATGTATTTTCCACCTGCCATAATAATACGTCCACCTGCGTAATCTCCAGCCCAATATGCAAATGCATTTACTGTTGGAGAAATGTGTTTGCTTCACCAGCCTCTCATCCTTTTTTCAAGATGCTCTTACCCACTGCTCTAATAGTCCCTAAAGGTACACTGTGTAACTTTTCTGGTTAACGCTGCAATCTGTCTCCATGGAGATGGTATTTGCATTTCCTGGAATGTTCCACAGTATGGCATTGAGCTTACCTATCTTGCATTTATTCAATTATACGTTTTGCATTGCTCAAAAAAAACACACATTTTGACTTTGGAATCTAAGCTGTAACTTGAGCTAATGGCATCACCTCCTTGTTCAATGCCATACTGTGGAACATTCTATGCAAAGTAATAATATCCCCATGGAGACGATCTATGAGAAAAGTTACACGGTGAACCTTTAAGCTGTATTTGCAGTCTGGGGTAATGTTATCTGTGTCTGGTCTAAAACTCAATAAAAACGTTGTCTTCATATCATTGGCACAATCGCCTCTCCTTCCCTTTTTGCGTCAAGGTCAATGCAACTGGAGCCTAATTCTTTTTCCTTTGGTGATAAAATCCTTTCCCAACTTTAGCCAAGTGTCCATCTCCCCACGGGGCTCAGATTTATCGCATTTATTTTGCCTCCGCTGTGCCGGCCAACTTCGAAACAGCACCAGGTCCGTCCCTACAGGAGCGCTAAATCTTTTCATGTCTTCTGAGGGGTCCACGGGGCAAGGCAGGATTCACAGGGTACCTCATAATTACTGCTATAATATCACAATGTGGTGATACATTTGATATAGTCAATATACACTTTTTTTTAAGAAACTACACTTAAAACAATATGGCAAAATTTACTTTCTCACAAGAGGCTACAAAAAGGTGATGCTACTATTTAGTTCAGCAATGATATCAGTATTGTATCAGCAGCTTAAGTATCACAAGATCAATATTTGGTTAAATTGGCACACCCCTTGTTCGGGCTGGGTGATGGAGCAATAAAAATTGACTCGTGATCTCATCCTTTTGATGCTAATTTTGGTGATCTCACAAATTCTATATTTACTGCAACTCTAGGCTCAAAAACAGACCTATCCACGTCTCCTGTTGGTCAGCTTCTGTCATGCTCTGAATGACAGGTGGATTTAACCAATCACAGTGAAGTGTGGACTCGCTAATGCAGCAGATGACTTTAGTTAGCTCTTATAGGCAGTACAAGTCTACATAAATTCTGATAAAACTGGAATTGATCTGGCTTTAAGAAAATTGTGCTAAAATCCTTCACAAAGCTTTAAAAAATCCACCCCCTGGAGTAGAATCAGGATAAGTGTCGTCAATAAACATGGTCAAATAGTGGTAAATAACATGCAAACTGCCTTAAATCCTTTTACCAATAGGAAGTAATAGCAGCCAGTTGTTTGCCATTGTTGTGCTTACAGAGGATGAGAGCAGCTCAGTGTTGGGGCTATTGTTCCTAATAGATTGGCAGCTTATTGTGTGAAGACACACGTATCCAAGGCGACTCACGCTGACAGTATCACACAGCACAAACAAAGACAAGGAAAATGGAGAGCATGTAGGAGATATGGAGAGAAAACTTTCTGGAAGAAGAGAATGTTTCAATTTGATTTTGAAACAGTTATATCAACCTAGTGTTTTTGCATTCACCAAAAATGTAAATAAACCTATAGAGCATATTTAAAACAACTCCAGCTGACTGAGAGTTAAGAGCAAAAATACAGTACAAACAGAAATTGCACACTATACATGGTTGTGGGTTAAATTCCTAAGCTGGTCAATTATGAGTTCCCACTCCCATATGCGTTCGTTAAAATAATGTATTAATTAATTAATTAATTAATTAATTAATAATGTAGTAAATGGTATGAGGATGTGTCTAAGCAACATTACCTGCCTAATATGGCCTTAGATACTACGGAACCTCAGAAGTTAATTAAGACATGTAATAGTTAATTATAAGAATGTATACGTAATGGTATAAATGGTATGTGTCTACTCAACCACATGCATTTGTCTTTCATAATAATAATAATCCTGGTCATATAATTACCAGATATGGTCATTTTAACGTTATCAAATGTGCAAGTTCCACATTGGTGAACTGCTATTTTGTTTAAGATGTGTGTAGTGTAAAACATACACATAAATAGTCCAATGAGGTTCATCTGGGCTTCCGTTAATTCATTTTAATAGATTTTTTACCAGACCAAGGTTTAGTTTTTTTTTCCATACTTGACAGTTTCGACTGTTCACTAGTGGTCTTCCTCAGAGTGATTATGAACCAGGATGAGGGGGCTTTTTTACTCTCACACACCTTGGATACTGTCCTGAAGAAGTCAGACTGCAGATGGCGCTGTCGTCCTGCCTCCACCAGTAGGAAGACAGCACCAAAACTTGTTTAAATCAGCTGACCGGACACGTCACAGCAACATCACATGACCACTCTGAGGAAGAGCGCTAGCGAGCAGTCAAAACTGTCAGATATGAAAAAAAACGAAACCTTGGTCTGAAAAAATAAACTAATAAAATAAAACATACACATAAATGTTCAATAAGTATAACAAAAATTAACAAAATGCACAAGGAAAGACAACACAATATTTCAAAAGTCTAGAGAAAAGCAATGTAAGGTATAACACAAAGGGAGTCTGGGTGCTGCTCTATGCCCTTGTGGACGATTTATGAGCGCCAAGAACCGGGACAGGTTTGGAACAACAAAAAGTGCTAGAGGAGGAATAGATGCGAAAGTGAAAGGAAGATGGATCCACGGATAGTTTTACAGAGGGGGCTAAAACGTGTTGAAATTCTGGCTGCTCCGTGGGGTAGCACTAGAGACATCCCCTCTGCATAATGCCAAGAGACAGCCAGAGAAACGCCAAGGCCAACAGTCAGACAGAAGAGATGAAGGATGGGGAGAGAGAGAAAGAAAGAGAGAACCCACGCATTATCAAGAGGTCAAAGTTCACGGATTTGATTAGCGCCAGTGAGAAACCAAAAGAGAGGTGAGAGCGTGTGCAGGGAAAACTCACAAAAGGAAAGAGGCAGAATTCAAATAAACACATTTGTAAAAGCGAAAGTTATAGTTATGGCTGTCCAAAAGTTTTTCAAAAGCATTATCAATCTGGACTTTATAAGAAAGAAGTGCAAGTATGATGCAAGGGAGTTAGCCGCGTGTGGCAATAGTTGTTTTATAAGGATTGTGTGTTGGACTGTGGTAGACAGAAGAACCTTTTAAAAATACAGTTTAAAACTTGGTTGTGTGTGCTTACATTTCAAACCATTGCCAGACAGCAAGAAAATATTTTATGCTAACACAATATATTACAGCTAAGCTTGGACTGCAGAGGTAGAGTAGATGGAGCATTCGCCTGCATTCGACACAATAAATAAGTGTTTGGTAATGGATTCCAAAAGGCCTATGGCGCTCTAATGTTGTTATAATGCTAACATTTCAGGCTTGATTTTGATACTATTTTGATACTAATACACTTACACTTGATACTCAATACCGAATCCAATACAACGATGATCATAAAAATATCCTTTATTTAGAAATAGAATGGGATTTTCAACATTAAATCATAGTACTTTCTTTTCTTTTCCCATGTGGTCTTATATCTGTGTAATTAAAGAATTGTATATCTGTACATTAAAGAATTGACAGTCTTTTAATGCTTTAAACAATGCTTAATGCTTTAAACAAATGTAAGACCTTTTTTTTTATTATTGTTTTTTGGATACTGGTAGGCCTCATTTTAATAGCTAATACTGTGACATCTGGACAAATTTCTTAGTGGAAACTCTCAGAGTCAATGTCAACACAACAGAAACTTATTGAAAACCATGAAACAGACTTCAGTGCTCGGTTCTTGTTTATCCCCTCTTGTTGCTTGGTATATTGTTATATGGTATCCTTGACAACGTATTTATTTTGAGTACCAGGAAATGAGATATCTGAAATTTGTGTTATATCACAGAAATCACACTGGAACATTGCAGTGCTTTACTATGCCTTGGTTTTCAGACTTAAAACACACGGCAAATAACTTTTTAGAACAAAGGGGTGTGCACTTTTTTAAACCAACATGGCAAAATTAACAAAACGTGATTTTCAACAATAATATACTTATTCGTAAATAGTAAAAAATAATTTGACTAGTCGACTAAGCGAAAGAAAGTAAGTAATAATGAAAGCAGGTAGGGGATAGCGGAGGTGTTTGGAGTGGGAGGAGAGGGGCAGGAGAAGGGGGGGTAGGAACAGGCAGGGGGACAGAGGTGCGGTGCTGCGTCTGCGTAGGTGGTGCTGTAATCTGTCTGTGTCACCGGGATGATGAAGGGGCCAAAAGGGAGACACGTGCAGTTCACCTTCTGGCCTCCGGAGGAAACACGCTGACCCTGGCCCCGCTGCACTTCCCCTCTCCGCCCCCCGTCCCCTCTCCCCTCTACCCCCCACACCCCCATGTGCTCACCCCCCACCCTTATACGATTTATGAGGCACGGGTCGGCCCAGGGTTGCTCTACCTTTTGCGAGTCGTGTCCAGGTGACATAGATGGTAATATGTGTGTGCGTGTGGGTGTGGCTGGGTGTTTATGACATTGTGGGGACTAAAATCTGTATACACACTAGGGTTGCGAAAAGTATCAGAAATCGGATGCTAATCGATACTAAAACTAGATACAAATTTGAGCAGTTCGTATCAATACTGCAAAAATCACATTAAAAGGACACAATTGAAGCTTTCCTAAACAGTTTTAGAATGATTTTGAGATTTATTGTAACGAATATAAGACCTCATGACATCACAACAACACTATTACACACTCACATGGATTAAGGTTAGAGTTTAGATTAAGGTTAGGCAAGTAGTGACTATGGTTCAAGTTAGTCAGTCTCCAGGAAATGAATGTAAGTGAATGTAAGGTCCCAAAAAAGCGTTGGTTGTGTTTGTGTGTGTGTGTGTGTGTGTGTGTGTGTGTGTGTGTGTGTGTGTGGGTGGGTGTGGGTGTGTGTGTGCGTGTGGGTGGGTGCGTGTGGCTTGAATGTAATCATGTGTGGAGTGTCAAGGAGGATGAGACCTCACAGCTGCCTTGGGAACAGGACTCTGCAGTAGATAAATGCCTGTATAAGTCTCCATGAAAGCCACTCCGACACGGTCCTAGCTCAGAAGACATTGTGCACATCTGAACAGGATTAACCCATAAAAAACATTTGAGATTTAAGTTGGTTTTGTTCTTATAAGTTATTTTTATATCACTAGATAGTAGATATTGGCTGCTGGTGTCTTTATGGGACAGTTTTATAATGATGACAACATACAGGCTCTAAACCTGACCAACCTACAATTGGGAATAGGAACACGCTATGATATCTTCAAATTAAAGGTGCACTGTGTAACCTTTCTGGTGGAGGATCCAATACCTGGCAATCTCCTTAGAGATGCTATTGCTTTTCATAGAATTTGTATGTATCTCAATGGGGACCAGCAGGTGACAATCCGACTCACACTAGGAATGCATGTATGCAGTAGAACACCACAACAACACACCAGTAATTAAATAAGCGCTACGTATGTTTAAAGCCCTACTATGGAAAATTCAAATCAAGTCAATAACACCTCCATGGAAACAAGCATGTTGTCGGATTCCCCTACCGGAAAAGTTGCACTTTTTGTAATACACCTCAGTGCCTAACTTTTTAATTATAGTCCTTGCTGCAAGCAATGTCATGGATTTTCCATAGAAAACAGTCCAAGTTCATAATGAAAAGTGAGGGTCAGTGAAAGATTAATTATAATTTGTATTAATTCCAAGGTTGTTGGCACAAAACGACTTTGTTTCTTATGCCAATTCCTGTTTTCGTCTTATTGCATAGCAGGCCAATTTTAGTCAGAAATAATGGATCCTGAAGATGCCCAAAACATCATGAAATTTTGAAATGGCCAAATTAGAGACTTTCTTTCAATAGTTCTTATCCTTCAAATTGCTCTGCCCCTTTTAGCTTGTGGATTTATTGAATTGTAGTTAAATCTAAGCAGCTTTTATCTCCATTGGCCCGGTGAGTCATGCGAGTGGCTAAAAGCGTCTCTACATAAATTTGACTGTACTTCACCATAAACCATAAACACAATGTATTTTAAATGGAGGAGTGAGCTAAATGCATTGCGGGCTGACAGGCAGAAATCCTGAATTATGGCTTATTGTTGCAGATGCTAAGTGAAAGCAATCAAGGTGAATGGGAGCACAGTGCTGTGTATGGGAGGTGAGGCTAAAGTCATGTGCTGTTATTGGACTAGAGTGTGTCTGTATGGAGATGAGGAGGGGATGAAGGTCGAACTCTTGTCTATTACCAATGATTTACTCTGTGCCTCGACCTTTACTACTCAGGGTAACTTCACTCTGTGCACTCTATAAGAGAGTGTTCATCTTCAATTAAAATACAACAGGCAGGAATGTGGTTAGAGCTGCTAAGTCGTTATTCGTGAAGATGCAAGACCTTCGGACCTACAAGGCATTAAAATATTAGCAACAAAATGAGTTCTTTCTATGGGCTCCTATTAAAACATTGTAATCTTGTCAGAACTTTAAAGTGCATATGAAGGTTTTCAGGTTTCTCTAATTATTACATGGTTCAGTCAAGTGTCACTATGTGGATGAAAAGTTGAGAAGAAAAGTACAAGAAGTAGAGTTGAGTACATTTATTTAACAAGTTGTCATTTATTTATTAGTCTAATGGTGACTATTGCACAATTTAATCAAGTTTTGGCCCTTGCTTACATTATGGTTGCTATCGGTAACAGTTATGCATTTACCTCTGTGTATGTCATATCTGCTGCCCTTTCTCAACCAGGAAGTAAACTTATAAAAGAGTGAAATGAGTAGTCTACCCTGCCCTATTCACTTTAAGATGATGTACATCACAGAAAATGGCATCCCAGGTCAGAGCCCTTTTGACTTTATCTGGACCCCAAGGAAGGAGCTAATTCTGCTTTCTGATTGGATAATTGGCTTAAGAAAATATAAACATACACAATACAAAAGTCTGCCACCTGTTTGCCTCCATGGAGATGTTATTACATTGCCTTGTTCCATAGTATGGCATTAAACTTGTCTAACTTTCATTTATTCAATCGTAGGGGTTTGTATTGCTCAAAAATACCTTGATAAACATGTATTCTTACTGTGAGGGGGTCTACGAAGCTACGATCTTACCTTTAGTATAGACCCTTATATATAGGAGCAGCTGGAGCTCAGTTGGTAGAGTGTTTGTCCACTGGTCTGAAGGTTGGTGGTTCAAAACCCGCTCTCTACATAAGCATCAATGGTAGAGCGGTCCACTGACCCACAGGGTGGCGGTGTGAGATTAATACTGTTGCTGTGTCCTTGGGCAAGACACTTTGCATAGACAAGTATATGAATGGGTGAGTGGTTCCTCGATGTAAAGCGCATTGAGTGCCTTGAAGGCGGAAAAGTGCTATATAAAAATGCGACCGTTTACTATTTATATATAATCCAGTATGTATAAGGCCTTACTGGGAACTACACTCCCCTGAAATGCTGGAACGTGGAATCTTGTTGCCAGTGTCAAATGTATACAAACCATAGTATCTTACTGCCACCAAGTTTGGAGGGAAAGAACAATACAATGAAAAAGCTGTGTGTCTTGACAGATGTTATTTAAAATCCAATGAATCAAACACATTTTTACATGATTTGTGAAATGAGAATTTTTCTTTTTTTTTCATTAGAGGACACTGTACACGCTTCAGGCAAACAGGCTGACAAAATACCTGTCATTTTCAATAAATGTAAAAATGTACCCCGGAGTGACCAAAGCTATATAAACTATTCAAGGTAAAAACATATGAGCCTTTTGCTGTGCGTCTAATACTGCAAAAATGTGTATGCTAAAGTTAGATTGAGTCAGTTGTTCTTTGTTTTGTTGTGCCAATTACAGCCAATCTTCAATGACCACACACAAAATGAAATTAACTCCAGCCAAAGAAATAAAAAGTAAAACGCTGCCAAGAGATTGTTGCTCCCGGTCTTGGAGGAAACAATTATCTGTTTTAGCCAAAGCAAAATGATGGTGTCACCCCGAAACTGCTTTTCTGGACAATTGCCAGACTTTTTGCATCGAACTAAAACTAAATTATAACAAAATTAGGTTCACATTTTTGGCTATAAACTCCAATAGACACAAACTACTCCACTCACACTGCAATGAGACCAGGTGTGTTCTTAATCGGAGAACGTAGGCACAATTTTGGCTGAAATGTCAAAAGTTCACTGCGGCACCCTGCCAGCATGTGATGTGACAAATAAGCTCCTCCTGCGGTTGCATTGTTCTAATCCCTTTAGCGGGCGCGGGAATGGAAATATAATTACATTTGGCTGGTGCAGTGGCTTTGATAAGACAGCCGCATGCTGAGCTGAATGTCTAACTGAGGTGGCTCTCCAGAACCCTCTCCACTTCGCTCCTCTGCGCCTCCAACTCGGCTCCATTTATTCTCTCTCTCTTCAACTAAATGGCTTTTAATAATAATGCATTAGTCTTTACACTGTTTTTTTTTTTTTTTTTTTTTTGACTACTCGACGTCGCTGTACAATTTTATGTTTCTATATTTACCACTCTGTATTTATGGATGGAAACATGGCTGAAATTCTGAAAACATAACCTTTCCAACCATCACCAATCAAACTGTGTCTTGCCCAAGGACACAAGAACAGGAACCATTCACGGTGGTATAGAATTGAACCGTCAACAATGGAGGCTTATGAGCACAACAGCGTCCAGCAACCTCACTGTTAGCATCTCTACTTCCTGTCCAGTTGTATCTCTGTGGGGCTTTTGCTAAGTAGCGCTGAAATAATACATAAATAAAGATAAGGCTAGGTGTGGGTGGATGTCACTGACAGCATGTTAAAGACTAAACAAATGAGATGAATACTTCACCAGAGGACACATGTGTGTTTAGAAGGGGAGATGTTTCTGTTTCAATGCTATTGCTAATGCTAATTTTGAGGCATAATAAATATTAAAACAACACACAAACTGAAGTATTCTTTATATAAAACAATTGGGTAGTCTTTACTTTAATTCATTTTAATTTTAATTGGTCCTTTATTTTATTCTTTACACTTTTAATCAAAGTTAGCATTAGCTTTCAGACACAGTGAGCTAGCTGGTGTGCTGTTGTGCACAGAGCCTATTGATTCTATTCCGAACTAAAATGTATCAATCATCAAACGTCTCCAACTGCACTCCCTGTACAAGTAATGAAAACTGAGTCTCCAAATTAACCCATAAATCAACTTTTTGGATGTTTCCACTGTATGTTGTCATCAAACCAAATATTGTCTCTCTTTCCTCAGGCATTGCGGTGGACAAAAGGGGCGTGGTCTACTTTGTTGATGGCACCACGATACAGAAGATAAATGAGCGCGGCCTGTTGTCCACGGTGATCGGGTCTAACGGTCTCATGTCCACGCAGCCTCTGAGCTGTGACGCTCGCATGGACATCAGCCAGGTGAGAGCACCCATAATGCACTGCTGTTTAAGAGAATACAGCTCCCTAATAGGCTTAGTGTTTGGCTACAGTGTGAGCGCATGTGTTCTGGGGGCAATTAAAATGCGTGATTACACAAAAAAGGTAAGTGGTCTCAAACAATAAGGGATCACTTTGGCATTGTACAGCAGTAGTATGTGTTTGGCCATTTTAACATAATAGAAACTGGCACTTTTTGGCTTTTTAATACAACAACAAATAGACAGTAGTGACAACTAAATGGATTTTATTAAAGGTGCACTTGTAGCCTGTAATGTTCCCCAGTATGGCATTAGAATATCTATGTTACATTTATTTAGTTACAGGTGTTTTTATTGTTCAAAAATCCCTGGAAAACGTGTTTTTACTCAATGCGGATTCGCTCCTCCACAGATCTGGTGGTGTCACCTTCTTGTCTCTATGGAAATATTATAGTTTAATGCCATACTGTCTAACATTCTGGCAAAGCAAAAACATCTCCTTGACATAAGATACTTAAACAGAAAGTTACATGGTGCAGCTTTAATTTAAAGGGCCCATATTACGCTATTTTTTTATCTATGTCATAATGTTGTTTCCTCATCACAAACATACCTGTGTTTTGTTTCATTCACACAGGTTTAACACACAAACCCTGCATATTTAGGCTGAGTTCTTGTCTCAAACGGAAAACACTCCATCCACCTTGTGATGTCATGTGGTAATACAGGAAGTGCTCCACTGTGTTTTTAAACTCCACACACTTTCACTAGAACTATTTGGGTGATTTCAGCCCTGTAATTGCCAATCTCTGCTGACCTAAAGGTAAAAGGAGCTGTTAACTTGAAAACTACAACTTCATGACATCACAAGGTGGAAAAGAGCATTTTGAGCTTTGGAGATGTGGACAAATTGCAGTAACAGCACTAAAACATGGCTTGAAGCTCACGAGTCAATTTTGAGTAATATAGGACCTTTAAAGCCTGTATTAGTTGAATAAATAAATGAATATAGTAGTTGTGTTTCACCTAATAGGCATATTACACAAACACACTGTAGTAACTATGGCGAAAGGAAGAGTGATAAACTATTTTTGTTTTTGTTGCAAATAAGACAAATCAAATTCTGCTTTGACATGAAGCACTCAAAAATAAACTTTTATGCCGTATTTAATTTGTTGATGTGCACCTGCGTTGTTTGTTTGCCAATTTAACTTATCCAACTTCAAGCTTGGAAACCTTTTTGGACTTTTTAATAAGGTCTTGCGTATATGTGTGTATATCTCCTCATGTATGCCTACTTGAAAACCAAAGACAGCCACAGCACAGATTTGATCAGCCCGACTTCAGATCATAGTGCTGACTTATATGAGGCCTATTAGAGCAGTGAATGAATTATAGATGAAGTAGGAGAGGATCTGAGCCCACACGGAGGATGGCAGCGCCTCTGTGAGTGTGAATGTGCCTGTTCAGCCCTGTCCCGGTCCCCACGGGGCTCTAACGTGTCTTTAAGGGGGCACTGTTACCTTGCCGACCAACGTCCATTTGTTTTGTCGTTGTCCTTTACGGGTCGAACCACCGCGCCCCCCCTTCCTTTGGAGTCACCCTCTCTGAACTGGACTGACCCCAATCCATTGTCAGTATTGATGGAAGCCTCACTGCACATATAGCAGATGTCAGTGTGGTAATGTATGTGAAACGAACTGCTTATACTAAGAAAGGAATGGTGAAACTGCCCCTGCTAGGAAAAGGGTATACAAAATAAATAAATAAAATAATAATAATTAATAATCAATAATAAT
>KN486164.1:0-21594 GCA_000787095.1 Periophthalmodon schlosseri | reverse complement strand
GTGGGTGGACAGCCTGGATGTCAAAGCTCAGACCCCCCTGTTCACAGCTGCCCGCGGGAAGCACCTCCACTGCCTCTTAGCCTTGCTCCGTGCCGGGGCTAATCCGAATGGGAGCGCCCATAACCTCTCCTCCCCGGTGCTCACGGCGGCACGAGAAGGCGACGTGGATGTACTGCGGATCTTGCTAAAATACGGCGCGGAGGTGAATGATCGATCGAAAGTGGTGATTTTTAGTTCAGTGGTGAAAGTTTCAAGCGGGCCACTGTATCTCGCGGCGGTGTACGGGCACATAGACTGTTTCCGGTTGCTGTTACTGTACGGGGCGGATCCGGATTATAACTGCATAGATGCGCTAGTTTTGGGTCTGATGAAGCAGCCCAAGACGGTGCTGGAGATGTGCTTGCGTCACGGGTGCGGGGTGGAGTACATTCAGCTGCTCATAGACTTTGGAGCGAACGTGTACCTGCCCACGCTGATCATCGAGAAGTCCACCAAACAGAATGAAGCTGTGGAGCTGCTGCTAAGAGAGAGAGGTGCGAAGATTCTTACTAGGGATGGGTGGTATATCATCGGTGGTATCGAGGATGTTTTCATATATTGGTGTAATTTTACAATATACCAAGAAGATGAGAAAATCCAAAGTCAAAAATGATTTCGTGAACTATGTAACTTTTCTGGGGTAAGGTCCGTCACCTGCTTGTCTCCATGGAGGTGTTCCTTGGCCTAGAATGGTCCACATTATGCCATTAAATGTGTCTATCTGCTGTAGAAAAGCAGCTGACGTCACAAAGCCAAGTGACAAGTTAAATCTGTCGAGAGGTGACCCACTGCTCACAGTAAGAAGGCATGATTTTTGGGTATTTTTAGCAACAAAACATATGCGAAAAAGTAAATGGTAGATAAATATGTTTAATGCCATAATGTGGACCATTCCAAAGCAATAACATCACTTTTAACTTCAACTTTACTTCAATTTGTGGTCCTTCCTGTAGATTTTCAGATATTGATGTCTGCAGGTAAAAAAACCCATATAGGTTGTGTTCACATGGTAGAATTTTATTAACTAAATATTTACTCTTCTCATATCATCCCGGATGCGTTTTAAAATGCTCTTTTTTTGTATCGCTCATTTTGTTTGTTGTTTTAGGAACCCCCAAAACTCTGACCTCACAGTGCAGACTCGCCCTCCGCAGATACCTCCGTAAAATCAACAAGATCCATTGCATCGACCAGCTGGACATGCCCACCAGCCTCATCCACTATCTCCAACACAAGCCACCGCCGTTTTCTGTGCTATGAGTCTTATACTGAGAGAGATAAGCAAGGAACTCAAATAAATGCGCTGTTCTTTTCTGTCCCAGAATAAACTGTTAGCGGATGAATGGGTCTTGCAAATGTACTTAACACACAGAGGTAAAGTAGTCAAAAGTTGTACACAAATAATAATTGTAGCCACAAGCCTGATCTTGTCAAATCTCAGATGCTAAAGCAGGGTTAGGCCTGGATGGGAGACCGCTGCGAATACCAGGTGCCCTAGTGGGGCGCCAGTGGCAGAAACAGTTGTTGTGTCCTTGGGCTAGACACACGTGTGCGTGAGTGTAGGTGGTGGTCGCAGGAGCCAATGGCAGCCTCGCTTCCATCACCCCAGGGCAGCTGTGGCTACAGTAGTTTATCTCCACCGAGTATGGAGTGAATGAATAATGTACTAAATTGTAAAGCGACTTTGAGTGGAAAAGCGCTATATAAGACTAATGCATTGTTTTTAATATTAAAATAAGAGTACAGTTACTGGCGAATAAGATTACTCAAGTATAGGGTGGAAGAAAAATTATAATTGTTGAGTATATCGTCTATAAATAAAAAAAATTAGAAATGACAGTAAAAAGATCATACACTAGACAATTCTGCTCATTTTACCTTTTAAAGTGTCATTTCTGTACTTTTTTGTTGATTTATGCTCCATTTAAGTTTTATGCAATACTCGAGAGTAACTGAAAGTAACTGTCAGTTACTGATTCTGATTTATAATCTGACGTTAATTCAATTGGAAGGACAAAACATAAAATAAAGGAAACAAAGGATAGACACAAAAAACTACATTATATCTGAAGGAGCAAGAAACACATGTTGAAATCATTTCATATTATCAACATAAAGCTTTTCTCACTCGTAGACTTACAGTGGTCAGAATAACCAAAATTTTTACTCCTGCTTAATGTATATGTCAGTATAAAAGTACTCTTGAGTAAAAGTATGGTGTTTGAAAACTAGAAAAGTACCATTGTATTAAAGTTATCAAATTGTAACTGAGTACTACCCTCCGTTGGTGATATACTTGTCCCCTCATCTAATACTGCTATTGCTGTCAAATATGAAGTAAAAAGATTGGTTGGATAATTGTAAGATACAATGAAGCGTATAGAAATGAATTGGAGACTCATTCAATTGTTTCATTAATTTAATATAAATAGTTGACATGAAATTTGGCACAGACTGGTGTAAGCTGCTTTGTATTCCCTTGAAATTCTAGAAAAAACACAGCCTTCAAATGCAATTCTACAGACTGACCTGCAGGTGGCAGAAGAGTCAAGCCAATAGAAATGATGGATGGTACGATAAAAAGTTTCTCACAGTGTAATAAATGAGAATATCTTAACTTAAAATTTTGTATTAAATACAGAATTATTGTATTATTACAGTATTATTGTTTTGTAACTTTAATCAAATTTGAGAATTTCAAAAATGCCAAAGAGGAATTTCTACTATGGAATTTCTACTGGTCGATGTAGCAATTCTAGTGTATCTAAGCAATTATAGCATATCTAAGATCATACGTGAGGTTAGGAAAAAAAATACACATTTAAAGGCACTGTACCTAATTTTTACGGTCTTTAAAATGTGAGTTTAGTTGTGCAAAGTGCAGTGGTCCAAGGTTATTCCTGACTTCCGAGCATCCTAATTATTCACCGCGATGAGTTTATAAGCAATTTTCACAACTTTCAGAGAACAGAGCGGCGTTTTGCCATCATTGTAAAGCTTAACGCACACATCCTGATTATCAAACAATAAAACGCTTTAGAGGCAGACAGTACACAGCAGACTTATTTTGACCTCAAGAGCTGCATATACAATGTACTGGGTCAAGACAATTATTGCTCAAATACACGGAGAAAAAAAAAATCAGGTACAGGGGTAATATTTCTAATTAGAATCCAATTATCTAAAAGGGCTTTATAAGTTGTTCATATAATAAAAACACTGAACATATTAGATTAAAAGCTGCAAAAATTCTTATTTTATTAAATATGATTACTATGAAAATTCCCACTTCAAACAATCACAGAATGGAAGTGTCCCATCTTCAGAATTGTAAAAGCATTATCGATAAACAGCCAGTGTTTCCCATGTAAACACTATTTGGTCCCTTTTCAATCAGTTCATTGGCATCACATGGTCGTCATGGTGACATTAGCCCAGCCCCACATCCAGTGACATCATCACCACGAAGCCCAGGATGGACGTCCACGAGGCTAGCTTCCCGTTGCCACTGGAGACAAGAGGGACAAACAAATAAGTCTATTTTTCCATAAATGGTTAATACTATGTGAATGCAATAAGCAGAGTGGGAAGGTTTTGGTTTGGCTTCTAATTACAACATGAGTTCAAGTAGGAGTGTCCTTGTCAGTGATGGAAGGTAACAAAGTACAAAAGTAAGTTTTTCTTATAGATTTAGACCTACTGAAATGGCTGAGGGTTTATTTTTAGCACATTCATAGACTGAGCACACAAAAATACACAAATAAAAACAGTGTAATCACAAGCACAGAAGTCCATTCATTTGTTTACGTTGAACAAAAATTCACAAATTGACTGTAATAAATGTCAAAATCTGTCTGAAATACTTTTACTTTGTACTCTTAAAGTACATTTTTAAACAGGTACTTCAGTACTTATGCTATTTTTATGCAAGTCTTTTTTTTTTTGGCTCTATTACCAAGTAACAAAATTCAGTACTTCTTCCACCTCTGGTGATTTGTCTTTTTGAATAGACCAATGACTAACAATGGAAACAGAAGAGCGTTATATGGCTGAATGTTACACAAACATGTAACTAATGATCTTATATTCCTGATAAATACATTTTGTTCTTATTTTCGCTATATAAGTGAAAATATAATTCGTGGGCCTTGCTATGGTTTTTCAATTCTAAAATATCGGTTATCGGCCACAGTAACAGGCCAAATATCGGATATCGTATCGGCTCAAAAAGAAAAAAAAACACATATCGGACCACCCCTAGTATGAGCCTCACCTGACTTGAGCCTCAGGTATGATGTCGTCCACCACCACATAGACCATGGCCCCCGCAGCGAAGGCCAGAGCGTAGGGGAGCAGAGGCTCAGCTAGGACCACAGCTATGGCACCCAGGAGCCCCGCCACCGGCTCCACCATCCCGCTTAGCTGGCCGTACCTGGGGGAAAGGTACTAGCGTGTTAGACTCTTCCCGTGGATGTGATAGTGGTTATTTAGCTTGTCTCTTACCAAAAGGACTTCCACACAGAGACCCCAGATCCTCGCAGGGGTAAGCTAACAGCTAAACCTTCTGGGAAGTTCTGGATGCCGATGCCAATGGCAAGGTTTCTGAAAACACATTAACAGCGTGGATAAAATTAGCATTTTTTTACGACAGCCAGGCAGTTTATACTTGTTTTTTTTGTGTGTGTAACTAACTAAATAAAGGGGAGATATTATGCAAATTCAACATTAATAAGCATTTAAACATCTTATAATGGATTTACATTAATGTTCGCCTACTCAAAGTTCTATTATGATTGATTTGTATGATGCATGTTTGAGCACTTAAGCCTCAAATGCAGGACAATACAGGATTACTCAAAAAATTCCTATTTTCACCCACCACCAACCCCCGCCCACATCTTTGTGCTAAAAATGAAGACTCAAAGTCAAAAACATGGAGTTCAGAAACGTCACATTGGCATTTTTCTAAAAGAAAATCGTGCATGAAGATTTTCTGCTTGATAATATCACATTTATAAGCTATTTGAGATCAATATTTTGGTTTAAAAGGAACACAATGTACATAATAATAATAATAATAATAATAATTAAATACTAAGAACTTGAAAAAAGCATATGTCGTCTTTAAACTGTCTTTGGGAAGATATTGTATAATAGATATATTATACAGTGTTATACTGTATATTAAAGAGTGATTGAACACCTTGGCCAGAGCCCTCTTTCTGGCCATCCCCTCTGTGGCTGTGAGGGGCAGGGGGGGGTGCCAGAGGTGTGAGTTTCCATGAGGTAACGCTGTATCAGTCAGGGAAGTGCAAAGGTAGAGTCCAGGTAATGCTTAAGCACCTGCATCTTTGCCTTAAGTGCACTCGTGTTCAACACATTTTTTTTAGGTTTAATATTTCCTCCACGAAGACAGAAGATGTAAAAGTTGTTTTAAACACTCAACAATAAAAGAATGTCGATGTAGTTTCGCTCCCCTCTCTCGTGCCTCTCGCTCGCTCCTGTGCGTCTGCCTGTCGCAGCTTCAGACTCTTAACAGCACATAGCGCCAAATCAAAGACTAGGAACAGTTTAGAGTCCATAAAGATGACAATCTAAGCTTTTTAGTCAATTTTTTTGGGACAATCCATCTCTTATTCACAATGTTATGAGTAGAACTGCTGATGCACAGCGCATTTCTCAGAAAAGATCAGTTGAATTCTCATAAAAGCAACGTAACACTTAAGTCTATGTGTGTGGACAAAAGTTTTAGACTGGACTATGACTGTTCTCTGCAACGTTTGTCCACAGCCCAGTGTGAGGCTGCTGCTCAAACAGTAGCTGCGTTGGAGTGCATTGGAGGACTGGGGCGGAGCACAGGGAGGGAGCAGAGGGCTGGGGCTCCACAGAGAACCAAGTGTTCAGTCTTTCTAAAATGGAAGTTAATGACAAGTATGGCATAAAAGTTATAGTCTAATAAACAATTCCATGTTTTGAATCTTGGAATATAAGCTTGTTGTTGTAGCCTATTTCTGTCCATTATTCTGTATCAGGCAGCTAAAAAATAGGATTTCTTCAACTAAAACACTCCAGATTATAGGAAAATTGCATTTATTTTGATCAAAAGCTCTTGGGGGAGGGCCCTTTTTTTCTTGGTTGAGCACCTGTGCACGTGCCTGGTACCAGTAACACTGCAGTGTACTCAACTACTGACAACAAAAAGCTAATGTTGTAACTACTGTTTAACCTGAAGAGGGTTTCACATTTTTTACTACCTTTTCGAAAATAAAAAAGTGCGCTCTAAACTATGACCAGGACATGTACACAGTAGTAATAGTGTCCCATGTAAACCGGTTATTAGCCAAAAAAATAAGGTGTTTTTTAGTTTAGTTAATTAAAGCAAAACTAAGTAACATTTTTTGAAGGGTCCACTGGCTCCCCCTGCTGTCTCTGAGTGGAAAAAACAGACATGCAACTTGGTTACCACCATAGATCCATGGTTGCCACCAGCCCAGAGTCACCTCTAGGGAAGTCTGTTCTTGTTCTCGCGATAGACAAATTGCTTCACGGTACTTCAATATACACACAGAATACAAGAATAAATGTCCAGTGTTCATTTGTGAGGTGTCAGCCACGGCACAACCAGCTAAAAGACAGAGGAAGCCTTTGTCCGAGGAAGCAAGAGCAATGCACAAATTCACCCCTGATGTGATATCGGACTATGGCTAACTTCATGCCCATCATCAAACGGGGTAACGCATTTGCATGTGATCAAGCCGCCTGTCACGTGTACTTCTGTAACTGACTGATGTTTCGTCTGTATGCAGTAATGTTATATGTTTTAGCAGCTAGATGTGTCCTTGAATATAAAATCCTTCTGCTGACCCATAAATGCATCACTGGTCAGGCACCACTGTATCTGCAAGATCTGATCACTTTGCAATTTTCCAACCGCACCCTTAGATCTTCAGGTAGCGTGCTCCTTCAGGTCCCCCCCACTAGGCTCCGTACAATGGGGGGCCGAGCCTTCTGTTCAGCTGCACCACGACTCTGGAATTGCCTCCCTGTCCAGCTGAGAGCCACACAGAGCCTGGAGCTAATCTTAAGACCTTTTTATTTAGAAAAGCTTACTGTTGATGTTTTTAACATTTAGCAATTAGTATTGGTTTAAAATTTTTGTTTTTATTGTAGCACTCTGAGATTCCATGGAATGAAAAGTGCATTAAAAATAAAATTTATTTATTTATTTTATTTATTTACTTATTTTATTCCTTTGTTCACAATCAACATTGCCAGTCAGATTGTAAACGTAGCAACGAGCAACTTTAGCCACAATGTAAAGTCAGTCCTAGGCTGTATTTACTTTAAACAACTTTGTGTTCTGGTTATAGTTGCAAATGTTGGGAAACCCAAACCGCATCTACACCAAGCAAAGGACTTGCCAGACCACCGTCATCACCAGTGTCAAGCGCACAGAGATTTACATATCTTAAAAATAACATGACCCACCTGAGACATTTTGTTGGGTACAATATTCAACGGCTTTATGAAAACAATTGTGGTGGGGAAGGTAGTGTTTAAAACAGTGCATTCTCACAAGTGACCTGTAGGGGGAGCACTACTGCTAAAGTTACTGAGTTCAGCTTTAAGTAGATGATATACATTTACAGATATGTCCACTGGGTGTCAGTAGAGCACAACACTAGTAAAGCAGCATGCGGACAGCCGGTTCAAACCTCACCTGGCGCTCTCGAAAGTGGCTGTTGAAGTCTTCCCGATGGCTCCAAATCCCACTCCCACTGCCAGACCCTCTGCAAAAAAGCAACAGTTATACTCATATAGCTTTAAAGACCACTTACTATCTTATACAAAGGATAATACTGCGCTATTAAGTTGAATGGGAGGCAACTGCATGACGTTTTCCACATTCTGATGTAGTCTCATTGTCTATGCCTGTCATGTCCGCCGAGGTACTCACTATTCGAAGGCTAACGGTAAAGGTCATAGTGCAGTACATTTGTGGAGATGTATGCAGCCGCAGTGTTGGGCTAAGTGTTAGTACACGCAGACTGTTCTGTTCTGAATTCCCATCTGTGCTAAAATCAAACACAATTCCATGTTCCAGCATAACAAAAAAAACATGTAAAAATGTGGTCTTTTGTTGGTGTAAAGTCATTCAGTATTATTCACTCCCAATGCTAAAAAAGGGTAAAAAAGATTTCAAAGGTAGTCATCTGGACAATACCAAAATAGTCCAATGAATTCCAACCAGTTGTTTGAATGTATGTGAGTTCCTTAAATGTAGAGTATAGATTTGAAAGTCGGAGACCAGACCGATCCAAGATAAAAGTTTATCAAGATCCAGACTATGAGATATCGAACCCTGGCTAATCCCACGACTCAAGCGTCGTTGACTTCAAAACCAGACCGAGGTGAATAGGCGCGGAGGCGAAGTCATTATGGAGAACGAAGGCTATTGAATTTAGATAACGCTTCCGCCGTCAAAGCCTAGCGGCAAGTCAATACCCAGGATGAAGTGCATGTAAAGTCGCTCTGCGCACTCGATCAAACTGTAAATAAACAGTTCACACTTGAAAATTCTCTTTCATTATCGGTGTTATTCAAAGTTGCTTGTAGCTGAAAATTTGTGTCAGAAGTTGGGAATGAGAAGTGGTTGCTGTAGTAGCTTTTTTGTATGCAGTGAGCACTATATCTAGCAATGTATACGCGATTGCTAACGCCTATTAGTCAACAAATAGAAAGTTAAATAGTTTTCCTTTGTATAAAAATACAGACAGATATCGTTCTGGATATGCCAGACAGAGGGATATCAGTCTGGTCCTCACGGCCTCCGTCACGTCCCGAGCCAGGACCAAACATGTTCGTTCAATCAGATTTGTTTGTTTCAGTGATACATGTGAAACAAAGGAGCTCATTGGTCACCCATCATTTACAAACAAAATAACATTTCTCTCACTCAGATTAAGATTGGTCACCCATCATTTACAAACAAAATAACATTTCTCTCACCTCAGATTAAGAGTTTAGTGCTTCACGCATTGATTCTGCAGAAATCCGCAAATCCCTTGTAATGTTTTTTTCCTTTCTTTTTTCCTCATAAGCAAGCCATATTTGTTTTGATACTAGCGGACCATGCATGGCCCTGATTGGTTAATCCACTTGTCAATCATGCCCATCTGATCCTGGGGAGATTCACCATTGACAATACATCACTTTGTAATCTACTGAAGAAGTGTGTATTCTGGATGCCAGGCAAGTGTTCCCTCGTCATCATTTTACTGAAAGTTGTATTTTGATTCATGCCTGTATAATACAATCCTGTATTGTCAGACATTTTCTGACCACTCAAGCCTCAAATGAATGTTTTTTGAAATCATCTCAAAGAGGGTTTCAAATAATTCCCTGGCCTGTGTGAATTAAAAAAAAAAAAAAAAGAAGTTGTATTAAAAATAATGCCACTTTTTAGTGCTGCTGATTATTGTGAGAAAAAACATCATGATTTTAGAATTCTTGACCAAAAAAACAATCATATATAATTCCAAGTCTGATTTTTTTTTTTATTGTTTTAACTCCAAAAATTTAGGCTAAATTTGAATTTTTAGGCAATTTTTCACTGAGACTTAAGTTTATCCAAATACTAAATAAGATATCCAAAACCCCATATATTTTTAGTATTTAATATGAAAACAAAATAAAGCAAGAAATTTAAACCTGGCTCCATCTATTTTTGAGATTCATATGTCCAAAAAACTGTCAATTTTGGTCATTTGAATTACAACTGAACTGCTTTGTTAATTCTAAAAATTGTAAACTAAGTTTCAAATTGATATATCAAAATGTATTTTTCCCTTATTCAGCTGCAGTGCCTCATCTGAAGTATTTTCTTCTTCCATGTAGCCTTTCTTTGTTCTGTGTGGATTTTTTTTTTTTTTAAACCACAACTGAGCACTTGAAAGCCTATATTTCTGGCTTCTTCTGTAATCCCTCAGTCATCCAGGTGTGATCCATATATTTGAATTTTTCTTTTACTATATTTCTGGCTGCACATTCGCCACCCACGTGCTTAACGTAACAATCCTGGCCTTCTTTGTACTTAAGAGTTGTTCCAAAAGGACACAATGTACTTTCAAGATTTGTGCTGCTTCTTTTTAGCCACGCAATACAAAATACCTGAGCTGCTGGAGAAGAGATTGACATTTAACAAGCAACCGGCGTGTACCTTGGTCTCCACGTACTTGTAATGATGTCTTCCGCCGTAAAGTGAAGGCTTGAAAGCGCGAGTGGCACACATGGAAATAACAAATGTTTAAAATAAGAAGATTTGACACAAAAAGATGAAAGGGGTTCTGTCTTGGTGAAGTGCCATAGGGCGAGCCGCAGCGGGAAACAAGTCATCTGCGTATGAATAAAACATCACAAGTCCTTGAATGCAGAGATAGTACTAGGCAGCTATGGGCATACGCACTACTCACGAAAACAGAATTATAGTTATATTTAAGAATTTACTAAAAAATGTGTTTTATAATATTTACATTTTGGTGAAGTTTAGAATTTTTTTCTTCCTGGTTCGACATCGGCAGCAGATGTGACATAGAGGTTTGCTAGCAACTATAATGTTAACGGCCAAAAATGTACACAATGAATTACAAAATAGGTATAAGTAGACCAATAAAAATAAGTGGTTTGTTTAGTTTGTTTTGTTATAAGGTTTAAACTGCCAGAAAAATGCCTTCCTTGTGTGCAAATTGTCTCTGCATTTTGGATGTAATTTTCTGTGTCGATCGCACAGATAGAGGGATTCGATTTTAGAATTCACCGCTACTTTCTGTATTTTTATTCTTTTCTTCTCAACTTTGTTTCTCACCAACTGCCACTTAACTGATTTAAGACTAGGCTGCTCCATTATGTCCATTTCAAAATACTTGAAATTGGAACACACTGACTATTCAACCAAGAGCCAGCCAACAGCCAATTTCACGGCTGCTAAAAACGGCATCGCGTCGTTAGCACTTGTAAGACAAAATCGTGACGTTAATTGTAAAGTGTGCTATTAAACCACGTAAAGCTGTGGCTATTCATATAAATGCAAAAACTACATAACGTTCACGGGCCTCTAGTAATTAGCATTACTTCTAAAACTTTGTATATTGCTAATATAAACCGCTAACATACTTATAATTACAACCACATTTACTTTATTACAATTGAACACGACAAAGCTCTACTAGATTTTACTCTCCGTTTTAATGTAGTAGACCAAAAGAATGAGATGACACCAGCGAGTGGAAGGGCCATCATTTGTGTCATTTTTTTATTTAAAATGAGTGAGTGCACATCTTAACACATGTCTAATATTTTTCAGACAGTTTATTACCCTGTGCACTTGCTGCAAATGCTTCATCTGCGACTGGACTACACTATATACACATGGCAGCGCAGTTCAAATCAGATCAGAGTTCTCCGATTGTGTTCGTCACAAATGAACACAAATCCCGTTCAGTTTAGGGCAGAACGACTAGCAGAATGACAGACTGATTGCATATTGCAGAGGTCAAACACAACCCCATCTCCTTATGTGATTCCAACACGAACCTTTCCGTCAAAGTCTTTCCCTGGGGAGTCATTTTCCCTGACAACCATCAGTCCATCAATCCCCACCTTCATCATTGCCCGGGTGCCAAAACGGACCCATTCGGTAAACTATCACGTCAGTCTCCTTTGGTTGAAATGGAAATTGTGCCAGAATACAATCTTTATTACAGTTTGTTACAACGGCGTATTAGCGTCGTCGTCACTCCCAACGTGCACGATTGGCTCTAGTTCGCCGCTAATCTAACCTTCCGTAGCAAGATTAATCCTTGCAACATTTGTGAACTCATGAGGGACAGGCGCAGGTGCGATTAAGCTCGGTCACTAGTGGGCCCGAGCTTGAGCCAATCACAGAGCGGCATTTTGGATTGGGGCAGAAGTCAGAGGTGAAGCTCCCAAGCGCACCAAAACAAACACGGTGACGTCGACAGATGTACTTCGCATATTTTAGTGAAAATACAGACTATTTTGTTTGTGAAAAACCTGCAGGGGGAGGCGCTTTGTGCATTCGTGGAAATATGTCTGTGCTTTCCTCTCAGCTGGATGTAACAAAAGTTTGATTTTTCGGCTTGTTCTGCTGTTGTGATGCTTCAACCAATCAACTTGGGATATTTTTTATATATTTATATTTTTTGAATGTTCTGATTGCTTTTAGTGACACCGTACGGAAACTCACCTTTTTATCTTTTCCTGTCTGTACTACGTTTTCTGTCTGTTCTACGTTTCCTGACTATTCTACTGTTCTATTCTATTAAGTTGCTGGTGTTGTGACGATGCCAAACATTCAAACTTTAAAGACGGGGTATTATGCAAATTTTTATTTTATTTTTTTAGCTTTCTACCATGTTATAACGTTGTTCCCTCATCAAAAACATGCCTGAAGATGTTGAGTAATCTCTCCCAGGCCTTGTTCAAGCCCTACTTACGGTTAGCTGTAAGATTCTGTGCAACGCTCAGCCCACGTGTCTACATCATCCACACTCCCACATGACAATTCTCCATAAATATACAAAAACATCATACAAAACCGCACACGGCAACTTTACGTGCTTGAAGCGACGTGCAGTAGTTTCAATAGCGGGATGCAAGCTGACTGTGTTGTGATAGCGCTCTGAAGGGGGTGTGACTTAACAGAGAGAGGGAGGACTCAGAGCATCAAAAAAAACTTATAAGTGATAGCGCTCTGAAGGGGGTGTGACTTAACAGAGAGAGGGAGGACTCAGAGCATCAAAAACAAACTTATAAAACATGTAAATACGTTGTCTGTGTAATCCCTCAGTCGTCCAGGTATGATCCATAGTAAAGGAAAAATATAAAATAGCTGTCAACTGGACAAAAAGTTGCAGGAGTAACATAGTGATTTAAATATGTTATGTGTTAGCAGTTAGTACCCCATATAAGTAAAATACCCCCTCTTTAAGGATACTCAATACCAATTTCAATGCCACAAAGATGAAGATGATGATAAGCTAAGGATGTCACAATATCAACTTTTTGTATTGCGATGATTGTGAAAAGAAACATCACAATTTTACAAATATTCACAATTGTTGACCCCATAACCAAATAACGAAGAAATCATTAATTCACTTTCATTCACACTGTAATAGATCACTGCTCCTCTAGCATGTGGCCAGATTTATCAAATCAAACTTTCTAAAAAGGTACAGTAAAGTTAATATGAAGTAAACAAAAAATCAGATTAAACAAGTTTTTATGACTAGGTTTACTTGTTTTGTAGAGCAAATTAGAGTGATGAGGCTATTATTAGCCTACTAGCCAATATTTGCCATTTGAACAATGAAAAGGTCTTCAGTAAACAGTTTAATTTATTTACAGATAAGCTATGTGTGAAACTGTACAAAAGACTGTTGAGCAATATGAAAATATGAAAACAAATTCAACACTTAATTGTTCTAACAACTCCATGTAAGCCACTCTATTGTTTTTTTCTTTAGATTTAGAAAAAAATCAAATATCAAAGTGGTAAATACAATACAAATACAATGGATATATTTACTACACCACATTACTGGGAATTACCCTTTTACCAGGACTGAGGAGGAGTTTTGTGACAGAGTTTGTTCATATTATGTGTTTGGTTTCAACTTTTCGTGCAGACGCTGCAGACTGTGTCTGAATGTGGATATTATTAAGCAACACTTTGACTTTGAGACACTGTAAAAGTCCCGCACTGGAGACACTGTTTCCTCACCTCTTCTGTTAGCAGTAAGAAAATACACTGCGCTTTTGGCACTTGGCACAGATGTTAAAACCCAATGGCTAAAACGTGAGTGGTGCCATTTGTTGGAGCAGGGCACAGTTGTGACTCGTGCTGTGACCTGCACTGCTGTTAATTCAGTTGGCACATTTTGATGTTTTATCTCAGAACAGCCCAGTCACACTGACTGTCCAGAAGCATCTTACGAGGTCAGATATTGTATCTATCAAGCATATACTCATCGTTTCCCTCTGGTATTGTGTCCTAAATTTCTAAACCAAAACTTATAAACTTACCTGACACGAGCGTGGTTAAAGTTTTGTAACAGCTGCCCCTCCTTCCTTTTCAGCATCCCGTGCCTACGACATTAAGTTATATATATTCACTCTTCAGAGTCTATAACATTATATTTGGTTAACCATGAAGCTTTGTAACTTATTCTGCATTTTGGGGGACTATGACCTAATATCCACTGGCTTTTTCGCCATGTTTGGACATTACTGTGAACACGTGACACGTTTTACATAAAGTAACAGAGCAGAATAAGAAAACTGAATTTCTGAATGCCAAATATCAACAAACATTTTTTTTTTTTTTTTTTTTTTTTTTAACACCGGACCGATACAATATCTGGAGATATCACCAAGACTGATATTCCATCCCTTTTTTTGACAACCCGAGGAAGCAGTCACATGAGTTTTGCCCCAGTTATTCTAGTGACTGTGTGCTCAGAGACTATTGGGACTAGTGAAGGCTTGATCATGGGCATTATAGTCAATAAACCTATTTAAAATAAAAGCATTAATCGTTTTTAATATCACTTGAGTCATAGTCATCCTAATGCACATATGTCTCACCGCTGTCTCTGCTTCTTGCTACACCTACAATTCAGCTTTAAATAAAGCAACTTTTAAATAAAAAAGACAAATTTGAAATGCTAATATTGCATAAAAAGTAACTACTAGTACTTGAGGTTTTATTTTTCATGAATGTACCTACCTTATACCTACAGTTCACTACAAATTTTGCAGCAGTATTTGGAATTGAGTGCATTTCTAGCCATAAAACGACACTATTACTGAAATGTAACCATCACAATTCACAATCTCAGAGTCAGCCACATTTTTGCCCTTTAAACATAATACTCTTCCAATGGCACACTCTCCGCTGCCGTATAAGTGAAGTGGGATTTGGGGAGAGCGTGTGTAGGGCTGCTGAGATGGAAGTTCTAATTCCATAACAAAGCGTGTCAAAGATGTTATGCAGGCAGCAGGACAAAGTGGCAGAAGTACACTAGGAGTACACTAACAAACAGGAGGGAGAGCATGGGATAGAGACAGACGGGGGATGGTCCGGAGCTTTAAGCTGCAGTATGTAACTTTCTGGACATGTCGTGGCATGTCACCTGCATGATTCTATAAAAATCGCAAGTGAAAACCATACTTCAGAATCTCCTGCATGGAGTTAAAAACATAAGTTTACACTGTGGAAGATTATAACCAAAGGAACAACATTTACATGAAAACAAGCAGGAGGAGACCAGATTAGAGTCCGGTTTGTGGAGATGCAAACCTGAATGATGAAAACAAAACACAACCAAAAACATGCTTCTATTTTAGTCTGTTTTTTGGCTAAAAAGTTACATACTGTGGCTTTTTTCAGTAGTCCCTATACTGGAAACTGGGGCAGCTGAGGGAATTACTACTGAAGAAACAAACAGCTAGGGTTGGCAACCTTTTCTAATATGCTAACTGAAGCAGATGTAAAAAATGCAATGACTTATGGATTTAAAAACAACGCAGAACACTTCCAAACCTTTACCTATGACATGACAACCCTGTGAAATTCAAAATTATGTGTTTTTATGGGGCTTAGCAGGAGTGGACAGGATCGATCAAACAAGCGTGAGTGAAGCAAAATACAACTCCAGGTATGTTTTGATGAGGGCACAATGTTGTAACATGGTTAAAGGCTAAAAAGTTTTTTTTTTTTTATATGTGTCCTTACATATGGTTTTCTAAAGTTTTCTAGGTTTTTGTAATTATCACTTGGTTTGGTGTAATAGTAGATGTGGTATATATTTAACATAATTTTATACCAGCTAAGTGGTAGTTTGTAGAAAAAAAGTTGCAAAATGTTTTAGCGAGATGAGTATTCTAACCTATCACATGAAATTTACATTTTAAATGGTTTGCAGCAGTTATTCCTCACTTTTCCACATCCCTAGTATCCTAATTATTCACTGCAATGAGGTTATAAAGACTTTTTAGCAGTGGCGGCCCCTAAAAACTGCTTTATACACCTTGAGTAAAAGATAAACTGGGTTTCAGGTTGCCATATCCATATAACAGTTGCCAGTTATTAACCAAAACAATTGTCCATTGGAAAATTATAGAGTTAAGTAAGTGAGTATTTTTCCACCTCTAACACAGTAACTCACAAAAATCCATGGACATTCAAAACATGCCCTTGTTTTTAACCATGACTTGACGTTGTGAATGAAACTTCAAAGAGGATTTTTACCAAATTCGTCCTTGGTGCAAGTTGCAACTGTCGAACATTTACTGGATAAACATGATTTCTTGTTGTGCTTTTGTGGCCTGTCTTAATAGACTTCCATTAAAATGCATGAACGACTTAACAGTCTTTTTGCAACAGGCTACAGCACAGCCCCTCAATTTCTTTTACATTATGTTTTTTTCAAGTTGTGCCATATGGTTCGGAAAGTACATAATACTTTCATCTTTTAGTCATCTGGATCTGGAGTTTCTAGGTACACATTAGAAAACAAACACAACCTGATGAATTTTTAAATTGTCTGAAAATTCAAAATGAATTTAAACAACATATTTTCAGGAGCTTGTGATAAGTCCTAGCTGAAAAACAGTATGCTAATGCTAGCTAGCTTGTGACTAACTAATGTACATTAGACGTGCAACTACAGCATTTATAGCCAAGGCTAATTTGCGATGTCCGTCCTTAAAAGGGCTTTCACAAAAGGCAAAAAAACCCCCCAAAAAAACCACACAGAGGGTTCAAATTATAATTTGACAACATACAAAAGGCAAATGCAGGTCCTCACTGATTGTTTATCAGTGATTACCTGTCTGGCTACTCTTTAAGACCTGTTTATGCTCAAGTTTAAAACCACCCCAGTCTAGATTCTGTTTCAGGTCAGGGCTTAAGGAGTTCCAGATCTTAGCACCCTGGACAGAGAATGCGGACGGCCCAAAGGATGCATTTCTCAGGGGCACCTTCACATTCCCATTAGAGGCTCCTCGTGTGATGGGGCCTAGTGTTCTGAGTGGGACTATGAACTTACTGAGGAAACCTGGAGCTCTACTGTGCAAACTTTTCTACATCAATTTTAAAATACAACATTTAATACATACAAAGCTAAGACAATCTAATCTCTGCCATACCTGGCAATGGTGTATTCTAACAAGTTTCTAATATTGTGATCACCTTATTGTAAATAATTCTCAGTAGCTTCATTGTAGATGCTGTTGTCTGTGACCAGCAGGTGATACAATAACTGACTGGGGAAAAAAATCATTGCATGCTTGAAAACATTTGCAGCAAACATGGAAGTCTCTGATTATTTTGAAGCGATACACATTTGATTTGGTTGTTCTTACAACCTTTTTTAACCTGACTTTCAAATAATAAATGGGAGTTCAGGATAAGATATTTGACCTATTTCACTTGTTTGATGTCTTGTCCGTCAACTGTCGGATGTTAAAAAGGATGATTTTTCATTGTTGATTATTACATACTGTTGTCGTTGTTCCAGATACGTCTTTGTATAAGCACATGATGGCGTAGTAGATCCTTTTTTCTAGATCTAAAAAGGCCGCGCCAACCATTTGGCCTTTATCAATAGCTAATTTAAGTTGTTCAATAAAATAACAGTTGTCAACTGTAATTTGAGGGGCTTCTTTTAACAGCATAAATCAGCTCGCCTGTTGTAGTTCCAGAATCCCCTTAGTAAGGTATAAATTGTAGCCATTTCCACAGGGCTTTTAATAAACACCATTACTTTAAATTGAACTAAACACAATTTTTGCTGCTAAAGTGTATATGGTGTTTTAATAGCATTGTCTACCGTTCCTAGTCATTTTAGACAATTTTAGTGTAAACTAGGTAAATTTGCAGCTGGTCAAAAACTGTCAAAAGTATGTGCTGCCTTCAGTGGCCATTAAAGTATCAAGTACTATGTGACATTAAACAGGACTGTCATGTTTACAGCTAGGAGTTTCCGATTACAAACACCTGGCTATAGGGGCAGAGTTTGAAGTGTGGATACCTGTTAGACCGATCACACTGTTCCTTATATGTCCAAACCCCACCCTTCCTCCCCCCTCACTTTCTTTAGTCTTCCAGGTACTTCCTATTATTGATCTTAAACCCACTCATTTATATGGATAATTTGAGAAAAGTTTCGCTGCTAAAATATGATATAAAGTAGGCAAAATAATACAACCCAAACGGCAATGGCGGCCCCCACGGCAACTTCTGGAATAAGGTGAATAGCAGTTCTATTTGAAATGTGGTTGTGGGTAGAGTTTGGGTATTTAGTCCCACTTTTAGCACTTAGTGGACTGGAAGTGTTGGTATGTTTATATTTATGACAGTCCTTTTTTAATGTTCTATTCCCTTTAAAGGCTCAGAGATGATCCATCTGACAGCTCCATTACGCTTTAATCTCCTATCTGCACACACTACCAGAGGCCTGTCCAAAGTCCTCCACTATTCTCCACACGCAAGCACAGGTTTAATTCATCATCTGATTGTGTCGCGTTGCGCTGCATCAGAGTCGCTTTTATGTCCTTTTAGGCATTTCATTCTTATCTGTTGATGTTCCAAAAAATATCTGTTGTCTGGTGAAAACTGTACAATACAATCTACAATCTCCATCATCTAAAAGACAACGAATCAGGAGTTATTATTTATTTAAAATGACTTAAGAAAATTGATTAAAATACCATCTCCCTCATTACAAAATATGTTGAAGCCTTTGAATGAATGGATTAACGACTTTATGATTGATGATTTTAATTAAATTTCTCACTATTTGAATAACATCTATTTCTTATTGTATTTAGTAAGCTGTTATTTTTATAAGACAAAATTAATTAAGGTTAAAATGATAAAACTGATTGAAATATCACACAGTCATACATGCTGTATTTAAAATTAAGTTAGTCCAATGATGACGCAGTGGCTCAAAGTTAGCAATGTTGTACACTACCATAGACTACAGCCTATATCAGAATTTTTGCTGCTTTAAAACTGCAAAAAACAAATCTATTCAACATTCCCAACAATATAAAATACTTCAGAATTAGATGTAGATGGAACATTCCCGGCAAAGCAATAGCATCTCCATGGACACACGCAAGTGGCAGACTCTACAAAAAGTTACATAGCGCAATGTGGGTGAAATGTCTTGTCCAATAACTTCTAAGACGTCATCCGTAACCCATACCAAAAGCTGCATAATAAAAAAAAGGTTTGATGTCAAAGGCTCTTCAAATTGTAACCATCCTCATTATGCATAAGGCAATGTGAGTGAAATGTCTTGCCCAGCAACTTCTAAGGTTTAAACCATAACCCAGACCATAAAGTGATATCAAATCCAAATAATCCAATCCAACTAAATAACTTATGTCACATGAGATGTCCTTCATGTAAATCTGAAATTTTTAGCTTTAATAGAAAATAATAAATTGTGCCATTTTCAAATAATTGTCACAAATGTAAAGACTGTGCCAAAACAGTTCCAACATTTTAATCCATGCCATCAACCAAGAGTGAATAAATAAGCAATTACGTAGGTTAAACATCAACCAAGGGTAAATAGTTTAAGCCTCACCCCAGTGCATATTGTTGTTGTACCCTTGGGCAAGATACTTAGCTCCCACATGCCTTCTCCAATCACAATATGTCACTGGTTGCAATAGGATGGGCATCTGGTGCAAAAACACGCCACATCACCACGCTACTTGTTTTAATAAAAAAGGGAAAGTCGAGGTAAGTTCAGCCAGTTCCGGCCTCATTCAGAGACAAAGATGTAATCTTTCAGATGGAGGGGTCTACCTCCTGCTTGTCTCCATGGAGATTTTTGCTTTGCCACCATCAATCTGCAGCTCCGTGCCATAGCGCACAATGATCTTGTTGCAACAGCTTTTATGGACTATTCCAGGGCTCTTAACAAACACATGTTATGCATTTTTGTGGCTTTTGCTTTTGGTCACCTTGGGATTAGTATTTCACATTTTCTAACTTAAAATAAGGTTATGTTTGGAAAATATACTTTGTAAACTTATAAACTTCACTGATGCATTTGGGCATTCGTTGGACCTCCCTCTCAGCAATGGAAATAAACAATCAGAAAGTAAATAAATGAAGTCCTTATCCCTCGAGCCATGCGTTTGTTGTGAACACAATTTGACCGTAGACTGAGTCCGGTGAGGATTTATGGCTTTAAAAACTGTGCAGAAGAAGTCCGGAGTTTTATAGGTAACGCAACAATCTGGGCAAAATTTGAACAGAGCATTTTTGAGTGCTCAGAGAAGACAATTTTTGGATTAATGGATTTATGAAACAAGAGTGAATTAAGCAAAAATACAGTTCCAGCTAGTTTTTGACGAGGGGACAACAGTATAACATGGCCAAAAGCTCAAGTCACTTTTGCATAATATGTGTAACATTTGAGAGAGGACTGAATAAATAAATAACTGATGCAATGACCTAATACAATAATTACATTAATTTCAGAACATGTTTGGAGAGATCTGAACTACAAGTACAACAAGATGCTGCTATAAAAAAAACCCCACAATATTCTATTCTTTACAGAGGACATTCTATTATCTGAATAATTACAGCCTTTGTAATTTAATGATTGCAGCTACTCAAATTAGAATTTCAATTTGATTGCAACTTTTTGTACAGCCCTCAGACTGAAGACCTCTATCCTTATCTAATTTAATGTATTGATTTGAGAACAATATGCATAGGTCTTCAGTTTTGTTCTGTTGAAAGAATGTATTGGTTCGAGTGGTATTTTATTACCGATAAGTGACACGTCCATTGCATGTGGTAATTTTCAAGTGTTCCAATCTCTCAAGTGGTCATTGACATTGTTACCATGACGTCACCATGGCCGTACAACACTGCATTCATAGACAGCACAATGCATACCTTATATATAGCATAGATTTTCTGACAATTCAAGGTTTATACACTATATATATATACTGCTCCAAAAAATTAGAGGAACACTTTGAAAACACATTAGATCTAAATGAAGGAAAAAATAATCTAGAATTTCTTCTAGATAATTCTTCTGATAATGAGAAAGTAATTTATTAGTAACAAAAGGATGCCACATGATTTTATGTAAATGAAAATGATCTCCCTACAGAGGGGTTAAACCAAAGACACCCCAAAAATGAAACTGAAAAAATGATGCAGCAGAGGGGTCTATTTTGCCAAAATGTCATTATAGCAACTCAAAATGATCCTCAGTAGTTAGTGTGGCCCCCACGTGCTTGTATGCCTGACAACAGCAGGGCATGCTCCTAATGAGGCGACGGATGGTGTCTTGGGGGATCTCCTCCCAGATTTGGACCAGGACATCACTGAGCTCCTGGACAGTCTGAGGAGGAACCTGGCGGCGTCGAATGAACCGAAACATAATGTCCCATGTTCAATGTTCTATTGGGTTTAGGTCAGGTGAA